>JACYVW010000094.1:0-143019 GCA_023065735.1 Coffea humblotiana
AATAGTACTCGCGCGCGGCGTTTCGTGTCCGTTTTCTCTCGGGTTTGTTTCACTTGTGCACTAAACCTCTAATGTACTTCCTTTAACATTATAATTATTCGCTCTTAGTAGTCTAAAATAAATTTCTTAAATTTCAGTGAGTCGATTTGACGCGAAAACGCGAACTTCCAATTCGAGCGCGATAAGCGAAAACTTAAAGAAATTCATGTAACGATAATATAATTAACTAATACTAGGGTAAATAATTATAAAATGACTATTTTAAGATAAAACATTGGTCCTCACACGAGTCTAGTATTAATTTCTCAAATCTCCAATTAGTTTATATCAGCGCGACTTTTAGGAAACTTTCGACGCGCGCACCGGTATAAGTTTAATTCTAACTCACTCACATCTAATCTCTCAATTAACTTGTCTTAGTCTACTATTGATCATTTTTAATTCTCCAAGATTATTGACCCTCGAATCGAATTTTGTCTCGAAATACGTGTATTCATTATTCCTTACTAAACGGGCCTCCGAAAAATAAATTTTGCTAACGAAACGTTTTAAAACATTAGGAGACATTGTTCCATACAAATGGACTTAAAATGGTTGAAATAAATTAGTCGGAGAAAACGGGTGAATAAATAATTAAATAAGCCAGTAAAATAAGATAAAAATAAAAAAATTTTCGGGTCCTCACATCCTTCCCTCCTTAAAAAGAATTTCGTCCTCAAATTCACACTTAGGACAATATCATTCCCTAATGGTTAAGCCTATCAGATCAATCACTCACTTACGTTTTCCAACACATACTTCGCAATTCTATTCATCCAACTAGCAATCAAACTTTGATTTTCCCCAATAGGTGTTTTAACTTCCAAGTTATAGGGCAACTTAATCGGCCTCATGTCTACCCCATTAGGTAATGTCTCCACTTCTTTAATGCAAATATCGCAGCCGCTAAGTCCAAATCATGAGTTGGATAATTTCTCTCGTGAGATTTTAACTTTCCAGAGGCATATACAATCACTTATCATGTAGTATTAATATACATTCTAAACCATCTTTTGAAGCATCTGTATAAATCACAAAACTACCTCCTCCGCTCTGTAAGGCTATCACAGGTGCATCGGTTAAGCACTTTTCACCTTTTTAAAATTCTTCCTTACATTTAGAATCCCAAATAACTTACCAAGTCTTGCAATCTTAGAAAAGTCCTTGATAAACCAAAGGTAATATTCGGCTAACTCTAAGAACTCCGAATTTCGGTAGGATTTTCTGGTCGTTTCCTCTTAAACAGCTTCCACTTTAGCTGGAGTCTATAACAATTCCTTCTTTAGATATTGTATAACCTAGAAAGGCTACTTCTTCCAACCGAACTCACATTTATTGAACTTAACGAAAGTTGGCGCACTCTCGGGGTTTGTAAACTATCATCAGGTGTCTTTCATGACCTTCCTCGAACCTTAGAGTATACCGATATACCATAATAAATATCACCACCAATTGATCCAAATTCGGCTTAAAATCCCAATGCATTAAGTCCATAATTGCTGCTAGTGCCTTAGTCAACCCAAAGGGCATAACTATGAATTCGAAGTACCATATCTTAAATTGAAACGGTCTTAAGTATATCAGTTTCTAGGATCTTCAACTGGTAATAGCTCTACTTTAAATCCAACTTGGATAGTACCACGGCTCCTTACAGTTGATCGAATTCTTATCCATGTAAGGCAAAAAGGGTATTTGTTCTTAATGGTCACATTGTTCAAGTCTCGATAGTCTATGTATAGTCTCAAACTTCCATTCCAAATATGATATCCGGTCCCTTAATCGTTAGGCTCATTAAATCTATCAAATATTTCCTTTCACCGACTCAAATCTCACAATTTAATATATCAAGTTGGCAATCAAGCATTGGGTTCCAGCTTTAACCCTTAAGTTTCTCGATTTTGGTCCACCGCCGATCCCTGGTCACCTCCAAGACCTCAAGTTTGCCTACGCTCTCAAGTACAATCTCGACCACGTCTACTATCGTTCATGTCTTATCACCAAGCTAAAGGTGTGGGGCAAAGTTTAAATATGCATGTAAGCCATGAAATCAATTAAAAGCAAATAAATTGTCATATGTTATAAAAGATCATATAGTTACATCAAGTTGGAATAGGTTTATCAAATCATTCAAAGAAGAAGGGAAACGACAAGGTCATAACAGAACGTGCCGAGTTTGCCAAGATATAAAACAACAAAAGGATTTTCCCTTTTACAAAAGTTTGCCACTTCTAAAGTGCCAATCTAGACTAGGTAAACTACAACTCCTATTTCTCGAGTGGGGTCAATTCCATTCCCGCCTCGTATTACTTCCATTATTCGGATCTCTCTCACAGCCACTAGCATTAATCACCCCTTCTGGTCCTCGGCTGCTTTGCAGTGGATCTAGCAGACTGCTGAGTATTTCCTCTTTTTAGGGTTACTAGGGCAATTTGAAATCAGATGTTCGGCACTACCACAATACAAGCGCTTTCCCGATTTCTTCCAACATTCATTCTCCGTGTGGTTGGGCTTACCACAATATCCACAAGTCACACGAGAAGTCATGGCGTGACCAGCTTGAGAAGTCCCTTTGTATTTCTTCTCCAGTTCCACGTTCTTGCGTAGCAACTCAATTTTTTCTGCATATTCTTGTTTCCACCGTTCTTCCTAGTAGTCAGCCAATTTCTTTTGAAATTCTACCTCATTTCGAAGAATGTCCATTTCCTTACGCATTTCTTCCAAATTTGTCATCTTACAAGTTGACTTAAGTCAAATGCTAGCCTGCCAGGGCAAATTCAAAGGATCAAAATAAGTAAACTATTCATAATGGAAAGCTCGAGCCATATTACTCTTTATTCTTTTGCTTATAGGTTACCCCAAAATATAGCTCTTAACTATTTCTTCTTAATATGGATGGGCTCTTGCCCTCACAAAATTACTATCATTACTTATAAACATAACAAAATACGGGGATTTTTTCCTTAGGATAAAAGTTCCATACCCTAGTTCACTCTCCAATTCTCATCTACAAGGTTGCTTGAGAAGAAACCCTAACCTCTTACTTTCACTATGCCTCATTCTCTCAAACCAATTTCTACTATTTCGAGATTAGGACCCTCCGTGAAACTTAGATGGGCAAATTTCAAGAATCGCTCTATCCTCACACCTCTCTTGGTTCCTAGGTTGGTTGATTAGTTTTAGGCTTTGGTGCTCAGCTTAACCGTGCTAAGATATCAATCATATGGTTAATAGCAGGAGAATACTTGGTTGTCCCCTTCATTCCTAGGGTTTTGGTTTGATCCAGCAGCCGTTCCCTAATCATCCCCTTTGAGTTTGGGGTTGCCTAAACCCTCGCCTCGCCCCTTTTTTCACTTCTTTGGCCGTCCATAAATTTAACATTTATAAAGGCATGACATAAAATAAGTACACATAAATGAAGTTTAAAAAATGACACTTTGATCATGCAAAAACGAAAATAATAAGGGAGACACAGAAATAATTGCAAATGTATACAACCCATAGCATAGATTTGAAGTCATAAAGCAATAAAGTCAAGAACTTTCATAAATAACATCCAATTACTTCAAAAGGTAGGAAGCATAGTGAAACAAAATACAAAATGCAATGGGCCTTTGAACAAGCACCACCCCGACTATCCTTGATGAAAACTATTAATGTAAACTAATTCACTAGCTTAGTGATTGGCGGAGCCAAAGTTCTGCTACTTCAGTAGAATTATTTTCACTTTCATCACTAGGAGTTTTCCTCTCACTTTTTTTTTCGTCACGTATCTTGCCAGTCACCACTTGTTCGACCAAGGTAACACACCCAGCCATTGACTTATCCATCCAGTCTCTTATTTCGTATACTACCCTAGCAAGTCGGTTCCTAGCTTTTGGAGCTCCTCACAATGAGCCTTTGTCTTTTCCTCACTCCTCAAGTACCTCCGTCTCCACTTCAGGAATTCTAGTAGTTTGGGCATCCACAATTGCCCTCGGTCCTCGATTATCCTCTCGAACTACCCTAGTTTCCTCAGATAACCGCCTCCGGTCATCGATTACCGCTAACACCACGTTATTTGGGTACAAGTAAGTCCTTCGGCAGTCACATGGAGTCCTAGTTCAGTGAGTTGGGTTATACCTCCAACGAGCTCCCCTAAACCTTTCTCAACAATGGGCCACCAGAAGGTGCCCCGAGACGGCTCAATACCACCATTACCTTCCAGAACTTACATTTAAAGTTAAAAACTTAAATGGATCCAAGTATACTAAATAGACTAGATTTGATCATTTCGTGCTATCCCACATATCTCTCACAAGACCAAAACTCCTAATTATCCACTATTTCAAACCTAGGCTCTAATTTTCATCCTTACGAGCGGTCACTCAACTTTCAAACCAATCCCACAGTCCGGCATCTTAAACTTCAAGTCTAGGATACACTAGAAAGATCTGAAGCCTAAGCTCTGATACCAACTGTGACGCCCCCACTTCTCCCTAAGGTGAACCAAAGGGTATCGGCGGGACGCCTGCCCAACTCTCGCCAGGACTCAGTACAATTCCAGTTCAAACTTAAAGTACAATACTAACACAATACTAACAATGATATCGGAATAAAGGCACAAAGTCATTTCCATACATGAATATTCCATCTTACATCACAAATTTCAAAATACAACCACTTTCTCAAAATACACAACTTCCAAAATATGTCTAGTCCAATACATTCAAAACCCTAATCAAAAGTGCCTCAAGTCGGCTTCTCCATAACTTTTTCCATCTCGGCCCCTGCTAAGGAAAACAAATCTAATGGGATGAGCTAACGCTCAGTGAGGCCAAGAAAACATGCAAAACACATAGTTCAGGTAGTGATAGCATTTAACGAGAAATAAAGCTGTAACATTCAAACAATTCACAATTTTCAATTAAACACATTCAATGAGGATACAGGAGCTCTCAGGAGCTAAGTTCCACTTGCTTCGCCAAGCCTCGATCAAATACCTTCCCGCGATGACACTCTGTCAACCGGGTCGGCATTTAAGTCCGTAGAACTCCACTTAACGTCAATTCCGTCCACCATACACCGCACCGGGCCCGAACTTCTATAAAAGGCACTACTACGCGAGTAGGCCAAGCAAGATCTCTCAATAGATCAAGCTTACAGTTATCTCATGGTTCACCAAGCTCCTCGACCAAGCCCTTGCTGGCTCGAGTCGCAAGGTCGGCCAATTGAGATTTGGGCGTCCCCACAGTTAAGTTATAAGTCGAGGAGATTTCACTCCAACGACATGCAGACAGTTCAGTTATAAGTCGAGGAGATTCACTCCAACGACATGCAGACAGTTCAGTTATAAGTCGAGGAGATTCACTCCAACGACATCCAGTTATACAAATACAGTTCAGTTGGCATTAGTTGTACAATCAGTTAAAAGAGAACGAGTGCGATAAAGTACACACTCGACTCAACAGTTGTAAACCATTCAGTCCATAAGAAGCAATTCACATAATTGCAACAAATCATGCACTTGACACTCACCAATCAAAATAGGGAGTAAGTGCTCAAACAACTTTTAGGCGTCCGCTTCGAGATCCTCTTGAAGGTCCCCTTGAGCGCCTGAGCAAATATAATTGACTATCACACACTATCGCTTATAACCCCTTGCTAACATGGAAGATTGTACACTTGTACAATACTAAGAAAATATCATGAAAGAGAGCCTTAATTTACTTGTAAATCGAGGCTCAAAAGTGGGGTTTTAAATACTTAAGGAAAACTGATTTCCTTCATGAAATCAAGTTTAAAACGTTCAATCAACATCAAAGGATAGGGAAGAGTTTCCAAAAACTCATTTCCCTTCGAGTCGGAAAATTTCAGTTTTGCACGTCAAACTTAGAAAATCAGAACTTGCACACATTAGGTCCAAAATTGGAAAACTTTATACCGTTGGAATCTTGGTTCAAATTACTAAAAGTTCCTAGAAGACACTTTTCCAAGATTCTAAACGAAAGACATTCAAATTTCAGCTCAAAGTGGCTGATATAAGCACACAAGACAGTTTCGATCATGTTTTTCGGCAAACTTTGGAAATTCGGAAAAATTCACAGAAAGTGAACTAGCCTCTGAAATTTGTAATACAATAAGAGTTCTAACCAAGGTTTCAAACACAACAAGCGGAACTAAATTCGGAGTTTTGAGCGTCAAGATATAGCAGCTCAAAGTTGGTCAAAAATAAGGACTGTTCGGCCCATTTTCCAGATTTGGAAGAACAACTTTGGCATCTTATTTGTATATCGAAATGGTCTTAGATTGACACCAAAATTGGATCAATTCAACTTCCATATGAGGAATACTCCTCTATCAAATTTCATTTGAAAATTCGCACGGGAAGGTAGTTAACAAAACTACCAAAGTTCAAGGAATTTCCAAGACAAATCTGTCTTCTTGCTTCCTTTTCCTTTTTCAAACATTTTGCCCAATGAAATCAACTCCAATCTGACTCATTTGTGAAACCAAGGCCTAAGAAACATTTAATATACATTTGGTAGGTGATTGACACCAAAATTTCAAAACAACATGTCCCAAGTCAAGCTAGGCCATTCGGCTAGCAAAATTAGGGTTTTCCAGCTTTGGTACAGTTCGGGAATTAGACCACATCTCACTCAATACAACTTGAAATTGAGCATGGTCAGTGGCATTAGAAACAAGATTCAAAAGTCTACATTTCATCAGAAGAAATCATTTCAAAATGAATTCCTATGTGAGAGAAAATAGAGCCACGAAATGCAGCTTCTACCTTTCTCTCGGATAGGTTAACAGAACGGGGTAGCCGACTTTGATCAATCACTACAGATGACTCAGTTCGAATTAGAAGGTCATTTTACACCGTTAGAAAACTACGGATGTCTAGTTTCAAATTCAACAAACGGCACTTCATTTTGACGTCCGAGAAGAGAGTTATGTTTGTTCAAAAAACGCTGCCAGTGGACCACTGCTATGCGATTTTCCATAATTGTTCTTGCTAAAACTCAATTTTTTTCCCAACCAATTCACATGATTTTGGTAGAAACTTTCTACACACCATACACAACATATATACATCAGTTTCAAGGTCATTTGAGCAATAAAAATTCGAGTAAAGCCACGGCAAAAACAGGGCAGATTCGGTCCGTTTTCCTACGCAATTTCCTTCAACCTTTCTTTCGATTCTCTATCCATAATCATCTTAAACAACACTTAAACAACTTAAATCAAGCATTATATCATCATATCAGCCCATACAACCAAGGTGGGATTTCATAGAGCCCACACCAACCATTCCAATCTAACTAACAACAACCACAAGGAAGCTACAAGCTTCAAGGCCAAGATCGAACTTTTTAAAGCTAAGAATGGAAGATTGGATAGTGTAGATGGTTACCTCCTTAGCTTTGAGAAAAACCAGAAATTTTTGGCACCAAAAGCTCCCAGAAAATCGCCAAGATGAAGTCTTTCTTCTAGCTTAAGTGAATTCCCAAATGGTTTGGAAGTTGGATGCAAAGTTTGAGATGAAATGGAGCAAGATTGGTGCAAGATTTGAGCAAGACAAGAAGAGGTTTTCTTTCCTTCTTTTCCCTTGGAGGTTCGGCCAAGCTTGAGGAGAGGAGAGAGAGAGTATGGCTGATGAATGAGGCTTCCCTTGGAAGCTTAAGTGTTTTGTGGTTCTAATTTGCACAAAAGTCAACTATGAATAGTACTCGCGCGCGGGCGTTTCGTGTCCGTTTTCTCTCGGGTTTGTTTCACTTGTGCACTAAACCTCTAATGTACTTCCTTTAACATTATAATTATTCACTCTTAGTAGTCTAAAATAAATTTCTTAAATCTCCATTGAGTCGATTTGACGCGAAAACGCGAACTTCCAATTCGCGCGCGATAAAGCGAAACTTAAAAGAAATTCATGTAACGATAATATAATTAACTAATACTAGGGTAAATAATTATAAAATGACTATTTTAAGAATAAAACATGGGTCCTCACACGAGTCTAGTATTAATTTCTCAAATCTCCAATTAGTTTATATCAGCGCGATTTTTTGGGAAACTTTCGACGCGCGCACGGTATAAGCTTAATTCTAACTCACTCACATCTAATCTCTCAATTAACTTTTCTTAGTCTACTATTGATCATTCTTAATTCTCCAAGATTATTGCACCCTCGAATCGAATTTTGTCTCGAAATACGTGTATTCATTATTCCTTACTAAACGGGCCTCCGAAAAATAAATTTTGCTAACGAAACGTTTTAAAACATAAGGGAGACATTGTTCCATACAAATGGACTTAAAATGGTTGAAATAAATTAGTCGGAGAAAACGGGTGAATAAATAATTAAATAAGCCAGTAAAATAAGATAAAATAAGAAAATTTTTGGGTCCTCACATCCTTCCCTCCTTAAAAAGAATTTCGTCCTCGAAATTCACACTTAGGACAATATCATTCCATTAATGGTTAAGTCTATCAGATCAATCACTCACTTACGTTTTCCAACCCATACTTCGCAATTCTATTCATCCAACTAGCAATCAAACTTTGATTTTCCCCAATAGGTGTGTTAACTTCCAAGTTATAGGGCAACTTAATCGGCCTCATGTCTACCCCATATAGGTAATGTCTCCACTTCTTTAATGCAAATATCGCAGCCGCTAAGTCCAAATCATGAGTTGGATAATTTCTCTCGTGAGATTTTAGCTTTCCAGAGGCATATACAATCACCTTATCATGTAGTATTAATATACATTCTAAACCATCCTTTAAAGCATCTGTATAAATCACAAAACTACCTCCTCCGTTCTGTAAGGCTATCACAGGTGCATCGATTAAGCACTTTTCACTTTTAAAATTCTTCCTTACATTTAGAATCCCAAATAACTTACCAAGTCTTGCAATCTTAGAAAAGTCTTGATAAACCAAAGGTAATATTCGGCTAACTCTAAGAACTCCGAATTTCGGTAGGATTTTCTGGTCGTTTCCTCTTAAACAGCTTCGACTTTAGCGGAGTCTATAACAATTCCTTCTTTAGATATTGTATAACCTAGAAAGGCTACTTCTTCCAACCGAACTCACATTTATTGAACTTAACGAAAGTTGGCGCACTCTCGGGTTTGTAAACTATCATCAGGTGTCTTTCATGACTTCCTCGAACCTTAGAGTATACCGACATACCATCAATAAATATCACCACCAATTGATCCAAATTCGGCTTAAAATCCCAATGCATTAAGTCCATAATTGCTGCTAGTGCCTTAGTCAACTCAAAGGGCGTAACTGTGAATTCGAAGTACCATATCTTAAATTGAAAACGGTCTTAAGTATATCAGTTTCTAGGATCCTCAACTGGTAATAGCTCTACTTTAAATCCAACTTGGATAGTACACGGCTCCTTACAGTTGATCGAATTCTTATCCATGTAAGGCAAAAGGGTATTTGTTCTTAATGGTCACATTGTTCAGTCTCGATAGTCTATGTATAGTCTCTAACTTCCATTCCAAATATTATATCCGGTCCCTTAATCGTTAGGCTCATTAATTCTATCAAATATTTCCTTTCACCAACTCAAATCTCACAATTTTAATATATCAAGTTGGCAATCAAGCATTGGGTCCCAGTTCAACCTTAAGTTCTTGATTTTGGTCCACTGTCGATCCCTGGTCACCTCCAAGACCTCAAGTTTGCCTACGCTCTCAAGTACAATCTCGACCACGTCTACTACCGTTCATGTCTTATCACCAATTCTAAAGGTGTGGGGCAAAGTTTAAATATACCTGTAAGCCATGAAATCAATTAAAAGCAAGTAAATTGTCATATGTTATAAAAGATCATATAGTTACATCAAGTTGGAATAGGTTTATCAAATCAATTCAAAAGGAGAAGGGAAACGACAAGGTCACAACAGATCGTGCCGAGTTGCCAAGATACAAAACAACAAAAGGATTTTCCCTTTTTTTTACAAAAGATTGCCACTTCTAAAGTGCCAGTCTAGACTAGGTAAACTACAACCCCTATTCCTCGAGTGGGGTCAATTCCATCCCCGCTCGTATTACTTCCATTACTCGGATCTCTCTCACAGCCACTAGCATTAATCACCCCTTCTGGTCCTCGACTGCTTTGCAGTGGATCTAGCAGACTGCCGAGTATTTCCTCTTTTTAGGGGTACTAGGGCAACTTGAAATCTGATGTTCGGCACTACCACAATACAAGCACTTTCCCGATTTCTTCCAACATTCATTCTCCATGTGGTGGAGCTTACCACAATATCCACAAGTCACTCGAGAAGTTACGGCGGGACCAGTTTGAGAATTCCCTTTGTATTTCTTCTCCAGTTCCACGTTCTTGCGTAGCAACTCAATTTTCTCTGTATATTCTTGTTTCCACCGTCCTTCCCAGTAGTCAGCCAATTTCTTTTGAAATTCTATCTCATTTCGAAGAATGTCCATTTCCTTACGCATTTCTTCCAAATTTGTCATCGTACCAGTTGGCTTAAGTCAACAGCTAGCCTGCCAGGCAAACCAAAGGATCAAAATAAGTAACTATTTACAATGGAAGCTCGGGCCATATTACTCTTTCATTCTTTTGCTTATAGGTTACCCCAGAATATAGTTCTTAACTATTCTTAGCTTAATATGGACGAGCTCTTGAGTCTACAAGATTACTATCATTACTTATAAAGTTGCTCAGGAAGAAACCCTAACCTCTGGCTCTCACTAGTGCCTTATTTTATCCCCTCAAACCAATTTCTACTATTTCGAGATTAGACCCTCCGTGAAACTTAGATGGGCGAATTTCAAGAATCGCTCTATCCTCACACCTCTCTTGGTTCCTAGGTTGGTTGATTAGTTTAGGGCTTTGGTGCTCAGCTAACCGTGCTAAGATATCAATCATATGGTTAATAGCAGGAGATACTTGGTTGTCCCCTTCATTCCTAGAGTTTTGGTTTGGTCCAGCAGCCGTTCCCTAATCATCCCCTTGAGTTTGGGGTTGCCTAAACCCTCGCCCTCAGCCCCTTTTTCACTTCTTTGGCCGTCCATAAATTTAACATTTATAAAGGCATGACATAAAATAAGTACACATAAATGAAGTTTAAAAAATGACACTTTGATCATGCAAAACGAAAATAATAAGGGAGACACAGAAATAATTGCAAATGTGTACAACCCATAGCATAGATTTGAAGTCATAAAGCAATAAAGTCAAGCACTTCATAAATAACATTCAATTACTTCAAAAGGTAGGAAGCATAGTGAAACAAAATACAAAATGCAATGGCCTTTGAACAAGCACCACCCCGACTATCCTTGACGAGAACTATTAATGTAAACTAATTCACTAGCTTAGTGATTGGCGGAGCCAAAAGTCTCTGCTACTTCAATAGAATTATTTTCACTTTCATCACTAGGAGTTTTTCCTCTCACTTGTTCGACCAAGGTAACACACCCAGCCATTGACTTATCCATCCAGTCTCTTATTTCGTATACTACCCTAGCAAGTCGGTTCTTAGCTTTTGGAGCTGCTCACAAGGAGCCTTTGTCTTTTCCTCACTCCTCAAGTACCTCCGTCTCCACTTCAGGAATTCTAGTAGTCTGGGCATCCACAATTGCCATCGGTCCTCGATTATCCTCTCGAACTACCCTAGTTTCCTCAGATAACCGCCTCCGGTCATCGATTACCGCTAACACCACGTTATTTGGGTACAAGTAAGTCCTTCGGCAGTCACATGGAGTCCTAGTTCAGTGAGTTGGGTTATACCTCCAACGAGCTCCCCTAAACCTTTCTCAACAATGGGCCACCAGAAGGTGCCCCGAGACGGCTCAATACCACCATTACCTTCCAGAACTTACATTTAAAGTTAAAAACTTAAATGGATCCAAGTATACTAAATAGACTAGATTTGATCATTTCGTGCTATCCCACATATCTCTCACAAGACCAAAACTCCTAATTATCCACTATTTCAAACCTAGGCTCTAATTTTCTTCCTTACGAGCGGTCACTCAACTTTCAAACCAATCCCACAGTCCGGCATCTTAAACTTCAAGTCTAGGATACACTAGAAAGATCTGAAGCCTAAGCTCTGATACCAACTGTGACGCCCCCACTTCTCCCTAAGGCGAACCAAAGGGTATCGGCGGGAACGCCTGCCCAACTCTCGCCAGGACTCAGTACAATTCCAGTTCAAACTTAAAGTACAATACTAACACAATACTAACAATGATATCGGAATAAAGGCACAAAGTCATTTCCATACATGAATATTCCATCTTACATCACAAATTTCAAAATACAACCACTTTCTCAAAATACACAACTTCCAAAAGATGTCTAGTCCAATACATTCAAAACCCTAATCAAAAGTGCCTCAAGTCGGCTTCTCCATAACTTTTTCCATCTCGGCCCCTGCTAAGGAAAACAAATCTAATGGGATGAGCTAACGCTCAGTGAGGCCAAGAAAACATGCAAAACACATAGTTCAGGTAGTGATAGCATTTAAGCGAGAAATAAAGCTGTAACATTCAAACAATTCACAATTTTCAATTAAACACATTCAATGAGGATACAGGAGCTCTCAGGAGCTAAGTTCCACTTGTTTCGCCAAGCCTCGATCAAATACCTTCCCGCGATGACACTCCGTCAACCGGGTCGGCATTTAAGTCCGTAGAACTCCACTTAACGTCAATTCCGTCCACCATACACCGCACCGGGCCCGAACTTCTATAAAAGGCACTACTACGCGAGTAGGCAAGCAAGATCTCTCAATAGATCAAGCTTACAGTTATCTCATGGTTCACCAAGCTCCTCGACCAAGCCCTTGCTGGCTCGAGTCGTAAGGTCGGCCAATTGAGATTTGGGCGTCCCCACAGTTAAGTTATAAGTCGAGGAGATTCACTCCAACGACATGCAGACAGTTCAGTTATAAGTCGAGGAGATTCACTCCAACGACATGCAGACAGTTCAGTTATAAGTCGAGGAGATTCACTCCAACGACATCCAGTTATACAAATACAGTTCAGTTATGAGCAGTTCAGTTGTACAATCAGTTAAAAGAGAACGAGTGCGATAAAGTACACACTCGACTCAACAGTTGTAAACCATTCAGTCCATAAGAAGCAATTCACATAATTGCAACAAATCATGCACTTAACACTCACCAATCAAAATAGGGAGTAAGTGTTCAAACAACTTTTAGGCATCCGCTTCGAGATCCTCTTGAAGGTTCTCTTAAGCGCCTGAGCAAAATATAATTGACTATCACACACTATCGCTTATAACCCCTTGCTAACATGGAAGATTGTACACTTGTACAATACTAAGAAAATATCATGAAAGAGAGTCTTAATTTACTCATAAATCGAGACTCAAAAGTGGGGTTTTAAATACATAAGGAAAACTGATTTCCTTCATGAAATCAAGTTTAAAACGTTCAATCAATATCAAAGGATAGGGAAGAGTTTCCAAAAACTCATTTCCCTTCGAGTCGGAAAATTTCAGTTTTGCACGTCAAACTTAGAAAAATCAGAACTTGCACTCAATAGGTCCAAAATTGGAAAAATTTATACCGTTGGAATCTTGAAGTTCCTAGAAGACACTTTTCCAAGATTCTAAATGGAAGACATTCAAATTTCAGCTCAAAGTGGCTGATATAAGCACACAAGACAGTTTCGATCATGTTTTTCGGCAAACTTTGGAAATTCGGAAAAATTCACAGAAAGTGAACTAGCCTCTGAAATTTGTAATACAATAATAGTTCTAACCAAGGTTTCAAACACAACAAGCGGAACTAAATTCGGAGTTTTGAGCGTCAAGATATAGCAGCTCAAAGTTGGTCAAAAATAAGGACTGTTCGGTCCATTTTCCAGATTTGGAAGAACAACTTTGGCATCTTATTTGTATATCGAAATGGTCTTAGATTGACACCAAAATTGGTACAATTCAACTTCCATATGAGTACTACTCCTCTATCAAATTTCATTTGAAAATTCGCACGGGAAGGTAGTTAACAAAACTACCAAATTCAAGGAATTTCCAAGACAAATCTGTCTTCTTGCTTCCTTTTCCTTTTTCAAACATTTTGCCCAATGAAATCAACTCCAATCTGACTCATTTGTGAAACCAAGGCCTAAGAAACATTTAATATACATTTGGTAGGTGATTGACACCAAAATTTTCAAAACAACATGTCCCAAGTCAAGCTAGGCCATTCGGCTAGCAAAATTAGGGTTTTCCAGCTTTGGTACAGTTCGGGAATTAGACCAAATCTCACTCAATACAACTTGAAATTGAGCATGGTTGGTGGTGTTAGAAACTAGATTCAAAAGTCTATATTTCATCAGAAGAAATCATTTTCAAAATGAATTCCTAAGTGAGAGAAAATAGAGCCACAAAATGCAGCTTCTACCTTTCTCTCGGATAGGTTAACAGAACAGGGCAGCCGACTTTGATCAATCACTACAGATGACTCAGTTTCGAATTAGAAGGTCATTTTACACCGTCAGAAAACTACGGATGTCTAGTTTCAAATTCCACAAACGGCACTTCATTTTGACGTCTGAGTAGAGAGTTATGTTTGTTCAAAAAACGCTGCCAGTGGACCACTGCTATGCGATTTTCCAGAATTGTTCTTGCTAAAACTCAATTTTTTTCTCATCCAATTCACATGATTTTTGGTAGAAACTTTCTACACACCATACACAACATATACAATCAGTTTCAAGGTCATTTGAGCATTAAAAATTCGAGTTAAAGCCACGGCAAAAACAGGGCAGATTCGGTCCGTTTTCCTACGCAATTTCCTTCAACCTTTCTTTCGATTCTCTATCCATAATCATCTTAAACAACACTTAAACAACTTAAATCAAGCATTATATCATCATATCAGCCCATACAACCAAGGTGGGATTTCATAGAGCCCACACCAACCATTCCAATCTAACTAACAACAACCACAAGGAAGCTACAAGCTTCAAGGCCAAGATCGAACTTTTTAAAGCTAAGAATGGAAGATTGGATAGTGTAGATGGTTACCTCCTTAGCTTTGAGAAAAACCAGAAATTTTTGGCACCAAAAGCTCCAAGAAAACCGCCAAGATGAAGTATTTCTTCTAGCTTAAGTGAATTCCCAAGTGGTTTGGAAGTTGGATGCAAAGTTTGAGATGAAATGGAGGAAGATTGGTGCAAGATTTGAGCAAGACAAGAAGAGGTTTTCTTTCCTTCTTTTCCCTTGGAGGTTCGGCCAAGCTTGAGGAGAGGAGAGAGAGAGTATGGCT
Organism: Coffea humblotiana; assembly: GCA_023065735.1. Taxonomy (NCBI): domain Eukaryota; kingdom Viridiplantae; phylum Streptophyta; class Magnoliopsida; order Gentianales; family Rubiaceae; genus Coffea; species Coffea humblotiana. The sequence goes on from JACYVW010000094.1 coordinate 15,311, forward strand.
GATGAATGAGGCTTCCCTTGGAAGCTTAAGTGTTTTGTGGTTCTAATTTGCACAAAAGTCAACTATGAATAGTACTCGCGCGCGCGCGTTTCGTGTCCGTTTTCTCTCGGGTTTGTTTCACTTGTGCACTAAACCTCTAATGTACTTCCTTTAACATTATAATTATTCACTCTTAGTAGTCTAGAATAAATTTCTTAAATCTCCATTGGGTCGATTTGACGCGAAAACGCGAACTTCCAATTCGCGCGCGATAAAGCGAAACTTAAAAGAAATTCATGTAACGATAATATAATTAACTAATACTAGGGTAAATAATTATAAAATGACTATTTTAAGAATAAAACATGGGTCCTCACACGAGTCTAGTATTAATTCCTCAAATCTCCAATTAGTTTATATCAGCGCGAGTTTTGGGAAACTTTCGAAGCGCGCACGGTATAAGCTTAATTCTAACTCACTCACATCTAATCTCTCAATTAACTTTTCTTAGTCTACTATTGATCATTCTTAATTCTCCAAGATTATTGCCCTCTCGAATCGAATTTTGCGTCGAAATACGTGTACTCATTATTCCTTACTAAACGGGCCTCCGAAAAATAAATTTTGCTAACGAAACGTTTTAAAACATAAGGGAGACATTGTTCCACACAAATGGACTTAAAATGGTTGAAATAAATTAGTCGGAAAAAACGGGTGAATAAATAATTAAATAAGCCAATAAAATAAGATAAAAATAAGAAAATTTTTGGGTCCTCACATAGAAAGTTATAATATGATTTTAATATTTAAAAGTAACATACTTTATGTTAAAAAACTATTGATGAAAAGTATCACATATATAGTTCTTCAAAATAAACTTTCTATAATATTTCTTTACAATGTAATATTGTAAGTTTTTTTAAGATGGAATTAAAAACATATTTAGCTAAAATGTCCTATAAATAATTTCATATGCCATAACTTCTATTGAAATCTTTAAAATTAACTTTAGAATCTTTAACCTTAAAGAATGAAAAAATATTTTATGTAAGAATTTAGCCAATTTGATACTAACAAAACATGTTGAAAAAGCATTGTCAACAAAAATTTTGAAAGCACTTGTCAAAAGCTAAGCATCAAAAGAGAATGTTCAATATAAGTTTAAACATAAAAAATAGCAATTATGTGCTTTTACTTAATTAACCTTAAAGATATAAATATGTTTTTAAATTGCAATATTTGATCCAAGAGTAAGAAAGAGTGTACATATTTTGTTGATATCAAATTTATTAAAATTTTACATAACTTTTTTTATGGTTAAAGTTTTGAATTTTTTTTTACATATTTCAAAAGATATTATAGCATATGAGATTATTTGTAGTACATTTTTTACTATGGAATTTTTTAATTATATCTTAAAGAAAACTTACAAAAGTACATTGTAAGAAAATGTTGATAGTAAAGTGATTATACGGAAAGTTTATTTTCAAGAACTAAATGTATATATATATATATATTTGGTAAACCCCGTACGCTGGGGAGGGATGCCACCCCTAACTGTTATTAATGAACACTAAAAGAGAAACGATCGGTATACAGAGAAAGCTATAAACAAAGAGTACCACTCCCTTACATGGACACGTGGAATAGCTGCTTGAGTGGTCATGTCTAGGCCAGCTAGAGATTGGATATGATTTAGTAATTGCATCAAGGAATCGAAAAGATTACGCTCCATGCTCGATTGTTCAGCCAGTGCATCTGCAACCGCATTCGCTTCCCTATAGATTGTGATGTGGGCTTTTTCTCAGCCTTTCTAGCAAGTACTTGATTTTCTGAATGACATTACAAAGCAGCCATGTAGATGACCAGCGTGAAACTACCAAAAGAAAAAGAACCTGAGAGTCTACTTCTGCCTCAATCTGAGACAATGTATTACGGCTACACATCTCCAACCCATAGAGAAGAACATGGACCTCTGCCTCTAAAACTTGCAGCCTTCCCATTGCTAACGCTAGCATCAGTGTTGAGTTTAGAAAGCCCATGTGTGGTACTTCCCATTTCACCGCAATGAACCACAACTTTTTTGGAGGCTAAAATGGAAAAAAGGTGCTAAGCCTAAGTCCATGTCCCCCAACAAGTGTTTCTTTTTTATCTTGGTAGCAGCTCCCAATAGAAGCAAGAAGGAGATAACTTCTGTGAGAACTTGTAAAATCCCTTATATATTTTTTAAAATTTCCTTTAATTTGGAATTTATTATTTTGCAATAGTTTTACTACTTGTTCACTTCTCCAATAGTTACAAGTAATCATAGAACCAAGGGTTTCCCCTTTACTTTCGTCGTTAAGGTAAACTAGGGTTTTTACATCTTTTCGTAGTATGAGTAATCGGTACGGAGTGTGTACTAAATTTGGTGATTAAGAGTGAGTTTTAGATAAGAAAAAGTGTGTGATTAGAAATAATAATAATAAGTTAGTGAATTATAAGTGAAAGCCCTAGTACGTGCGAGTTAAGGAAAAACGGTTGGAACCGACGGGTACCGTTTGTCACCGAGTGAGTGCACCACTTGAACACTACTTTATTACCTTAATAGCCTTGCTTTTATTTCAGTTAATTAACCCTAAAATATCTCTTAAATTAGCCACAATTTTTACCAAAAGAAATAAGAGAAAAGTCTAGAAAAAAGCCAAGTGTCATGAAACCTATGGAAGATGGACTTTGACCAATTTCTCACCTTTGCTAAATATCCCATTTTGACTAGAATCATCTTCATTCTTCATCAAGGCTGGCCGAACCATAGAGGAAAGAAAGAAAAGAGAAACTTCATCTTCACCAATCAATTTTCTTGCTCAACCTTGAGTTCCAACCAATAAGTTTACAAATTTCTCCATAAAAGTTGTTTACTAAGAGGGTTTGGAGACTTTGGCGGAGTGAATTTGGAAGGAGAAACCCTAAGCTACCATCTTTCTTGAGGTTCCAAGGTATCTTGCCTAGAAATCCCTCTTTGCTCTTAATAATTGCAAATTAGTTGATTATAGTTGTTAAATAGGTAGTTTTGTGAGAAATTTCATGGTTTGAGGTAGAGTTATGGTAAATTTCAGATTTATTGTTGATTTTTCTGCCTCATGTGATGATTAATGATGGCCATGGAATGATAGCCTTGTTATGTGTAAAATTGAAGCTTGTATATGTTGGTTTTGGTTGCTTACAAAAATTCCAGCTTGTGTGGTTGATTTCCAGCTTTAGTAGAGAATTCTGCCCTGCTTCTTACCAGCTTCATTCGTCCATGTTAGAAGCTTGTAGGAACTGGTGTCATATAGCTTCCTGTAAATTTTCAGCTCAATCGTAGCACTGTAGCATGTGAAATGACTGAAATACCCCTGACTGCCAAATGTTCTTTTCCGCGGGCAGTTTTGAGATTTCACATGTTTGGCTTCGTTTTTCACTTTGATCCGTATCAATTCAGCATTTGGCCAAAACATAAAAGTTTTAACCCTATGTGTCAGATTTCCAATGCATCTGAAAACGCCTCAATCAGACTTTTGTAGTTTGAGTTATTACCATTTAAATCCAGTGCGTATAACCAGACTGATAATGAATTCTGGTTCTGTAATTTGCAAATTCGACCTAGATCAAATGTGAACTGGGTTGAATTGTCTTCATGAAAGTTGTAACCCTTTGGCTTAGCTTTGAAACGGTATAAGGTGCACCCAATCCGATAAGTGTAGCTTCGGTTGTGACCCAAATACTAAGAAACGTCAAACCTGTTATTTTGTTCTTTGTCTTAAACATTATTTCCGGTCAATTTGCTAACCTTGTTTTGTAATTGAATGACATTGAGCCTATTGAAAGGCTATTGTGGTAAGATTATTTGTGTGAGGTTTTGGGGCTGAATTGAGAAAAATAATGAAGCCATAAATGGCTGGAAAATAGGCAAACACAAAGGGCGTGCTGCCCAAATTTTCACTCGAGGGCCAGGTAGATATACTCGCGACTTGAGTAAGGATTTGAGGATGAATCTAACTCGAATTGTCTAGGTTATTCGAGTCCTCTTTTGTAGAGGTATATAAGCTAGAGTTCGGCCGAAACTTGTACCCTTGGAAACATGAAAGTAACGACTAATAAAAATACGTTTTGTTCATCACTTCGACTCAAATGGAGATTTCAAAGTTTTAAGAGCGAGCATGAGTTTTATAAATATTTTATTCATGTCCTTTGGTCTAAATGTACTCTTTTCACTCCAAAAATCATCTTTATACATTGTACTAGTAGTCATTCGGATTTTCTTTGATTCACCTAAACTTTAGATGGTTGAACCGTAATATTTTCTCTTGGTTATTCTTAGGGTTTGTCGGTAATTGAGGGTATTATCCGGAAGGAAATTTGGACTTTACTTTGCTTAAACGGGTGAGTGTTCTTTGTACGTTATGTTTCCAATGACATTGTGGATTGTTGTGAATGTTTGATTATATGTTAAATGTTTTCAGTGATTGCTAAAAATGAATTTTGCTAGGCGAGTGTGTACTTTATCGCACTCGACCTAAATGAATGTAAAATTTTCAATGATTAAATGATTAAATGCTACTTGTGCATGAATGTAAGCCTTTTGGCTGAACTGGGCCCTTGCCCTTCGTTGCCAATCGACTCGAGCCAGAAGCGAACTCGGTCTAGCGATTTGTGACCCTGGGATAATGTTTGGTATACTCGAGTATGACCACGAAGATTGGTGGAGACTGGCCAGAGAATTGGCTAGTGGGGGAAATGAAATGAATGAATGAATGGCAAGAACAATGGAGGGGTTTTCACTTGCTAATGTTTTTTTTGAATGTTGGAGGAATAAGGAAAATGGTTGGCGAATGAATTGAACGAATGGCTCCGCGTGAGCATGTATCCTTTTATGAGTATGTTACCATTGCTTTTATATTGTAAATGTTTTCTGGATTATATGTTATTCAATGATTAATGTCCTTGTTTGAACTACTTGATTATGTGTATGGGAACCTCACTGGGCTTTTAGCTCATTCCGTTAGTTTTGTTTTCCTTACAGGGATGCGAGCGAGGGTGTGAGACTGGTACAGACTAGCCTAGTCTAGTTCTTTTGAATTTTGCGATTGTACTAACGCTAGTGCTTGGTTAGGGTTGAATGTATTGAGAACTTGAAACTTTTGTTCTATTTGGGATTGTATTACTGTTTGAGATAGAAATGTATGTATGTATACGTTCCAAATTTGGGAACTGTTATTTCCCTTATTCTCGAGGTTATACCTTATTTTGTTTGAAGCGAATGAACGAGTCCTGGCGAGAGCTGGGCAGGCGGTCCGCTAAACCCTGAGGTACGCCCTAGGGGGAGGTGGGGTCGTCACAACTTCCCTGACAACCCACCTAGAATCTATTTTGCGACCATCAAACTAAGCTGTATTTCCTGTTACGCCACACAAACCATACTATAATTATTAGGATAAGTCCTCGGATGTAGTCCAGATGTCTTATAGGAGACAACAATATCCACTGCATCAGTGCAACATTGAGACATGAATGCTATCCAAACAGGAGCCCAAAAAAAGAGCAGAAAAATCTCCATACTTCCTGAGCCATTGCACTGTCAAAGAAGACGTGCCTCGATGTCTCCAGCGAAGTGCAATAGTAACATTTGGAAGCCAAGACCACCCTCCATTTCTGCAAATTGCTATCTAGCGGTAGACAATTATTCAATACTTGCCAAGCTAGGAAAGACGTCTTTACTGGCACCATTGGAATCCATACTGCATATAACACAAATGAGCTACAATGTTTCTTCCAAACTAACTCATAAGATGACTTAGTCGAAAACTCTCCTGAGGAAGAAGCATTCCATACTAAAATGTCCTTACATGAAATCTTTCAAGAACTATATAGATATATACACAAACATATATATATAGGTGTAAAGTATCTTAGTTTTAAGTATCAAAATTATACTATAACTTTTTTATTAGCTCAATGTATAATATATAGAGTTGCTAATTATTAAAGCAACATATACATTTCTTTGGTTAAAGGGGGCAAAGTGTGAATAATATTAAGCGCAAAGTTGGAAGCAAAATTTTCACATGTTTTGACGGCCTAACATTTACTAGGATAGGGGGTAAAATGTAAATTGGGACTACCATTATAGTTTAGGGGGCAAAGTGTTGTTAGTCCTATAATATTTAATCTCATTTATTTTATAGGAAATTTAAACTATATATTGGATTTGGTGGATAGGCTTGATTGTTTATTTTGTTTTAAGGACACGTAGATTCCCTCAGTTGCCAATGCAAGACAACATATGTTAAAGACTCCACTGATATATTTAGATTAGGGTTTTAGATGAATATTGAACTTTCTCACAATTGGGGAATATTTGGAACCCCAAGCATATTATTAAGAACTTGACGATGAAAGAGTTTGGTATGAAGGAATTGTGAACTACTTTGTGTTGCATACCAATGATAGGTCTACAGAGTTGGTTGTGTTTATGGTTTTATACGAAAGGGATAAAGTTAGAAAGTGGTAGGTATCAAGTCTATGCAATAACAAATACCCACTCAATTAAAACATGAATTTTGTATATAGCGGTGACTAGGGTCGAATCTACAAGAACTGGGAAAAATTTGTTTCTCCTTGGGTTCAAAGTATGAGGGGATTCGGGGATACTTGGAATTAACCACTAAATTCAGTAAAATCAAAATAACACAAATAAAATAAAATTGAATCAATAATAGCAAAACTCTAGCTAGAAGAATAACTGTCAAACTAAGTTCATCAACCGACCATAGATGCAAGGATGAATTCAATTATTTATTGATACATTAGTTCTAGCATAAAAGCCAACTCTTGCTTATTTTGTCAATAGTCAAGGTACAACCATTGACTAATTCTCTAATCAGGAAACAACTCTAGATACGACCGTAGAAGTTTAATTTCCCAATTGCATGAATAATTAGAAGAGCCTAATTCTAATCAATCAACATACTACGAAGCTCTCTTTAAGTTAGATTATTCGTTTCCCTAGCACAAACCTAATTATACCAGTTGCTACCAAGATTAAAGAAATCAACTAATTACGGATTAAATTGCTTCAATTATCAATCGACTATCAAGTCAATTCAAATACCGGGCCCTTTGTTATTCGAATAACATAATAATCATAAATATTAAAACTAAAGAACGAATAAATACCAATAAATAAATAAAAGTTTAATTGATTCAATCTCATAGTTTGTAGAACAAAGTCTTCAAACTGTCCTCAGGCTGGAAAAGAACTTAGTTCCGCATCATCGCGGGAAATCCATAAGACTCCATTGATAATAAATTGCGTATGATTTTTTTTTCTCCGAAAAGTGAACGAAAGAACAAGAAGAATCAAGAAACAAGTGACCGCAACGTCGGAACTCGAATTTCTTTTCCTGTATTAGGAAAGAGGAGGGGGGATGGCATGAAAACCCACAAGACATTAAGAACTCAGTGATATCCTTTTTTTCGGGGTTGTTTTTATCCAACCGTCAGATGCAGGCCCCTACTGAGCTTCCTTTTGAAGTTCCTAGAGTTACTTAGGCGGATAACGAGCTGATGAAACGGCTTCCTACGATGGAGGAAATCCACGAGGTAGTGTTTGGAATGGAGATACAGAATGCACCAGGTCCGGATGGGTTTGGAGCAGGATTCTTTCAAAGTTGCTGGGACATTATTAAAGATGATTTGATTATGGCTATTCAGGATTTCTTCCAAGGTATGGAGCAACCCAAGAGCTGGTCACACTCTCTGTTGGTGGTCATCGCGAAAGTGGAGGGTGCATCCCACTGGAGGGAGTTTCGGCCCATTAGCCTTTGTAATGTAAGTTCTAAGATAGTGTTTAAAATTTTGGCAATTAGGATCAATACGCTCCTTCCGAAGCTCATTTCACCATGGCAAACAGGGTTTGTTCCAGGTCGTGGGATAGTGGACAATGTTCTTTTGGCACAGGAGTTGGTTTTAGACTTGGATAGGAGGTTGGTTGATCCAAACTTGATCTTGAAACTGGACATGGAGAAGGCATACGATCGGGTTGACTGGTCGTTTTTACTTTTTATGCTTAGGCAATATGGTTTTGAAGAGGCTGTAGTGGATTTGCTCTTTCGAACGTTCTCTAATTCTTGGTTCTTGGTCCTAATTAATGGGGAGCCAACAGGTTTCGTAAAGTCTTATCAGGGGGTGCGACAGGGGGACCCCCTTTCTCCCGCGATTTTCCTATTCGTGGCAGAATTTCTAGGAAGGGGATTACAAAGGATATTTGATTCCAAGGACAGTCGCTACTTTGTATCTGCAGGGTCGAAAGTGCCATATTTAGCCTTTGCGGATGATATGATTATTTTCACTCGGTGCTCGCAGGATGCGTTGTTGTCCATAAGGGATTGTTTGCAGCTCTACCAACAGTGTTCTGGCCAAAAGGTGAATATTAATAAGAGTGCGTTTTGCGCGTCGTCTAGGGTTACGGACACTCAGTAGCACGACCCTGGGTATCAGTGCCAAGGTTTTCCATTCAGGTATCTAGGGGTGCCATTGATTCGTGGTAGGGTTACATGTGCAGCGTTTGATGGGTTGCTGGGCAAGGTATGACAAAAGTTATTCCATTGGAGCTCGAAGATGTTATCTATGCGGGGAAAATAGTCCTTATACGAAGTGTCCTGTGCTCCCTTCCCGTCTATTTACTCCAGGTGCTCCAACTGCCGAAGGCTGTGTTGCTGCAATTAGGGCGAGTGTGTAATGCTTTCCTGTGGGACACCTCTATTTAGGCCAAAAGGGTCCATTGGGCGGCTTGGGATAAGGTTTGCCGTCCGATAGAGGAGGGGGGGACTGGGGTTTCGATCGTTTGAGGACATCGCTAAGGCTTTCTTATGTAAGCTCTGGTGGAAATTGAGGGAACAGGCATCCATTTGGGCAACGTTCATGCACGATAAGTACGTCAGAGGTGGGCATCCTCTTCTAGTTTCAACTGACCGACCGTCCCAGTTTGGCGCCGCCTGTTGGAGGTGAGGGATTTCGCGGAGGGGAATATCCGGTGGTGTCTGGGTGAGGGTTTGGTTGACTTCTGGCAGCACAGGTGGTGTACTGATGTTCCGCTCACTAGATTGGTGCCAGGGCCTAAGTCTCACAGGTTGGTAGGGGAGTTCTTTCTTTCTGATGGTTGGGATGAACAGTGGCTTAGACGGCTTCTTCCGGGGCACTTAGTGTCGAAGATCTTGGAGCTGCGTATATTCCCCAATACTCGAGACCAAATGATTTGGACGGCATCACCCACGGGGAGCTTTACTGTGTCTTCAGCTTGGGAGGTTCTTCGTTCAAAGCATAACCGGTCCGCTATTGATACACTGGTCTGGAGCTCGGTGGTCCCTCTGAAGCTTTCCTTCTTTGCTTGGCGTTTGTTGCGAGGTTGGCTTCCCTTGGATGATCTCCTTCAAGGTAGGGGGTTGCAGTTAGCGTCAAAGTGCTACTGCTATGGCCGAGCGCCGGAAACGAGCGACCACCTTTTTGTCTCGGGGCCTTTAGCAAGCAATGTTTGGCGGAATTTCTCCCACGTCTTTGGGTTGATGGTCCAGGGTAGTGGGGTGGCCACGAGGCTTGCCAGCTGGCTCTTGTCTCATCGGTTTGTTTCAGGGAATCATATTCGTGTCATTCTTCCTCTATCGATTTTGTGGTTCATTTGGAAGGGCCATAACAAGGCCCGCTTTGAGGGGATGAGTATGTCGTCGGATCAGGTAATCAACCAGGTGTACGCATTTGTTGACCAATTGGGTAGGGGTGGCCTGCTTCAGTTGGAATATTTCAAAGGGGACACAGATTGTGCTTGGGTGCAATATGGTAAGGTCAAGGAAAAATTGGTACAGCTTCGCGCCTTTTCTTGGGTGAAACCTCCAGGGCAAGCTGTGAAACTCAATACTGATGCAAGTGTTGTAAGCGGGTGTGCTAGTGGTGGAGGGGTGGTGTGTTCGGCTGAGAGTGATTTAGTGTTTTCCTTTTACAAAGAGTTTGGAGACCAAGACGTTCTCTCTGCAGAAGCATTGGCATTGCTGGAGGGCCTACGTTCTTGCCAGGACAATCCGGTTCTCAAGTGAAGTAGCTCTCCCTTCTAAAGTTCGGTCACTTTTTGTAGTTAGATAAGCTGTCAACTCCGTATGTGAGATTATGTACGGTTTCAGGTTATGTCATGTCACACGGTCAGTGTAATTTCTCTTTTCTTTGCTAATAAAGATCGGATTCATTGAAAAAAAAAAAGAAACAAGTGACCGCTATCTCTTGTGTTCCCAAAGAGTCACTGCCTTCCCTACTCTAAGCACTACCAATTCAGTTTCTTACTTGGTCAACCAAGACTAGAATTCTAATTGAAAAAGGAAACTTAAAAAATAATGCTAATTGTTTCCTAAATAAAAATATCTAAGAAAAATGGTAATTTTCTAATCTTCGCTTGACACCCCATGTAGACTTCGTCTTGCTTTTGGAAATTCGCTCTTGATGACCAACTTCACGAAATTACCCCTTTTTAGCACTTTTCGCTCCAATGCTCTATAATTGACATGAAACACCAAATATAAGTAGAATCTGACAATTAAAATAATATTTGGCAAGAATAAAGAGGAAATCAATCATAAGTTAATAACAAATTTCGACCTATTAATTCCCTCCACACCTAGTCCATGCTTGTACTCAAGCATGAGAACAACAATTCAACAAATAAACTCAAACAACTCAAACCATCTATTCATTGTTGATCACCAACAACTATAAAACTATCCAAAAATAACAAAAAGAAATAAAACACCTAAAATGAATAGTACCCACTATAGTAGCATCCCCCTATACCTAATCATTACATTGTCCCCAATGTAACAAGAAAGAGCAACAAAAAAAAAGAGAAGGGGCAACGAGACTTCCCTAAGCACCGTGAAGGGGGAATTTCGAACAGCTATGGAATAGGTGGGAACGGCAGTGTGAAACCCACATGGTGGAAGAATGCCGCAAAATTCTGGGACATCTCGGACATATGAAGTGTAAGATTAGTCACCCGCTTATTGATATGGTGAACCTGTGCTCGAAGATGTCTCAAATCAACCTCCAAAGACGATGGCGGAGGCATGGAGGTAGAGGGTCTAGGCTCGTCCTCGACTATCCTCGAAGTAGAGGAGGGGCCAGCACGTGGAAGGACGGTGAACAGGTACACTAGTGGGCCCCGGAGGAGTAAATTGATATATGTCATTAATTCGCTCCACGATGCCCTTTTTTCTAGGCAAACTTAATCTAGAGGCTCAATTTGACATGCTACATGAAAATCATGGTTAGATAGATCAAGAATGCCCAAGTGAACTGCCAAATGGTTGATGTATGAGCCAAGAATCAAAGGCTTATTTTTCTTAGTCAAGACCGTTTTAAATTGAGACGCTAGCCAACACCCCAAGTTAACTTTGATATTGCTTTGCATGCACCAAATGAAAAAGAATTCAGGTTTAGAAAATGTCCCCGAACTATCTTTCGTACCTGCATAACTATAAGTAAGAAAATGCTGAATATAACGAGCACTCGGGTCCTTAAGATAGGAACTCTTGGTCTGATTAGGATCATAGGGATCATGGTCGACTGACACATCCTTCCATATTTCGGTATGAAAGGAGAAGAAAGGTTCGACATAGTCACATGCGCTCCCGGCATACTCCCTAGAATTGGCATATTCGTCATCAATGAATCCAAAAGTCAAGTTAAATTGGGTAATGGAGAATTTAAACTACTAGCCCATGAGCCTAAATCGAATCACATTAGGGGTGGTTACAGAATAGCTTGTGGAAAGGTCAAACTCGAAAGTGGCGTAAAACGCTTTAACCAATTGACAAAAGCAAGACAGCGAATTGCAGCATAAGGGCACCACCCTATGGCTGTGAACATCCTCTCAACATCATCTTGGATGCCTAAACCAGTCATGAAAAGATTGTCAAGATGGTTGCAAGGGATAATGTGCCGTTCACTGCTAATAGAGTATCTTTGCTTGTCAACGGCTCAGGTGAAATTCAAATGGCCCCTAAAATGAGAGGGCGAACAGATATGGACACCTTTGTCCCTATCCAAGCGTGCCTGTTTACCCGAAGAAGAGGGATGGTGGGAAGGGTCACCCGTAGGGATCGTGGGTTATGACGGGGTGGTTTTGGCTTTAGGAGTTTTGGTCTTAGGGATAGTCTTCTTCTTTGCCATTGGAATCGACAATCAAAAGGAGCGTAGAAGACTCTTGAACCACAAGACGTGCCCATATCCTGTTCCAAAAAAGGGGCCGTGAAAAAAAAAGAAAAAAAAATCGAATTTTTTCTTCTCTTTTCTATTCTTTCTTTCTTCCTTTTTCTTTTCTTTTCTTCTTTTTCTTTCTTTCTTCCCCCGATCCCTTTCTTTCTCCCTCATTTGCACCCACAGCCACTTGCTATTTCGTGACCGAGCCGCCCCTCCTCTTGGTTGCCCATCGTCATCGTTCCCGTCGTTCCTGCTGCAACTACCGCTGTTCGATTGATGCCGAAGTGCTGCAACAGCCATTTTTTTCTCTTTTCTCTCTCTCTCTCTCCATCGTACAATCACCACTGCCGCTACTTATCCGGCCTCGCGCGCTGCTCGCCCGCTCTTCCCTTCATTCCCACCGTCCATTTCATCGTCCTCGGCGCTTTCTGAATGTTCACCTGCAGGCCATCGCTAGTTAGTTTTTCTCTCTCCCCCTCGTTTCTCATCACTGCTAGTGGGCTATTTCTGCTATCACAATCACCTTCGTGTTTGTTCCCTAGGTTCTGATTGTCCTTGTTGTTGCTTGTTGATTTAAAATTTCCCATTTAAGGGCTATTTGAGTTGAACCTTGCGCGGGCAACTTAGAGAAAAATTGGTTATTGTTTCCTGGACTACTTCGTTGTTGCTTGTAGGAGTGAATACTATTTTCTCTTTGGTGAAGTTATTCAATACCTGTATTAATATTTCGATTGACTTGGTTTAGTTAACTATTGCTACTTGGTGGTTGTTTTAAAATGACTTCGTCATTAGAATTGGTTGATTTGGACTTTGTGTTTCATTGCTCATTTGGGGAATGGACACTACCATTGCGATTTCTATTTCACTATTGTTATTGTCATTGCCTGTGATTGTTGAAGTTTCTTTTCTCCTCTTTGTTAAAGTCCACTTTCTTGAAGCATTGTTGATTTATTTTGGGTTGAGATTGCTTGGTTGTAATCAGTAGTCAGCGTCCATTAGGAGTGTGTGTTTAGTAATCCCTCATTGATGTTGAGGTTGAGTAATTCCTCATTAGCATGTGCCTTCAAGGCGCGGGCACGTCTTGTTGTCTGGTCATCCGCTAAAAGTTGAAAAATCAGAATGTGAGCTCTCCGTTAACAAGATGTGGGCACGTCATGTAGGTCAAGAGTCTTCTGACCGTGGAGTTGGTTAATTCCACATTGGCATGTGCCCTCAAGGCGCGAGCACGTCTTGTTGGGTGGATGTCTGCTAATCATCAAGAACGAAAATTAAACCTAACCGCTATGTAAAACCTAAGATGAACATAATAAAACACATCATGAAAATGAACAATCAATAGAAAAAGAATTGGATTGCCTTCCAATAAGCACCTTTCTTTAATGTCTTTGGCTAGACATGGCCAACGTTCTTTATCCGAATATGTTGGATCCTCGAGACACACCATTTCTACCTTCTCAACTAGAAAACCTTCATAGTAAGGTTTGAGACGATGCCTATACACCACGAATTTCTTATCCGTCTTCAAACTCTGGATTTCCACTGTACTATAATGAAAAATATTAGTGACTACAAATGGACCAATCCGACGAGAACGTAACTTACTGGAAAAAAGTTTAAGTTTCGACTGATAGAGAAGAAATTTTTGGCCAACTTCAAAGATCTTTCTCGAAATTCGTTGATCATGGAAAGCTTTAGTCATCTCTTTATAAATTGTTGCGGTCTCATAGGTTTCATTCCGAATTTCTTCTAACTCTTGTAATTGGAGCTTCCTATGCATCTTGGCCTCATCTACGTCTATATTGCACTGCCTTACTGTGCAAAATGCTGTGTACTCGAACTTTACTGAAAGATGACATGACTTTCCAAATACCAACCTATAAGAGGACATCCCTATAGGTGTCTTGTACGCAGTTCGGTATGTCCAAAGTGCATCTTCCAACATTTGGCTTCAATCCTTTCTATCAGGTTGCACCATCTTCTCAAAGATAGACTTGATTTCCTTGTTCGATACCTTTGCTTGGCCATTTGTTTGTGGGTGATATGAGGTTGAGACCTTATGAAGGACACCATACCTCCTAAAGAGTACAGCTATGGTCTTATTGCAGAAATGTGTCCCCTTATCACTAACAATGGCCCTTGGCATTCCAAAGCGTACAAAAAATATTGGACTTAATAAAATTTGAAACCATTTTCGAATCGTTAGTCCAGCCACCCACTCTGACACATAATCAACTGCCAAAATAATATAGAGAAACCCAAATGACATAGGGAAAGATCCCATAAAATCGATACCCCAAATATCGATAATCTCAATAAAAAACATGGGGGTCTGTGGTATTTGATCCTTACGTGCAATATTGCCTACTCTCTGCCATCTATCACAAGATTTACAAAATGCATATGCATCTTTGAATAAAGAAAGCCAGTAAAAGTTGCTTTCTAGCATCTTATGAGCCGATCTTTTAGGTCCAAAATGACCTCCACATGTAAAGGTATGACAAAAAGTGAGTATAAAATGAAATTCATTTTCACCTACACATATTCTTATTACATGATCTATGCACCACTTCCATAGGTAAGGATCGTCCTATATGAAATACTTGGCATCACTTTTTAATTTGTCCTTTTTCGCCTTAGACCACCCTACAGGAAATTTATCAGTCACTAAATAATTAACTATATCAGCGTACCAAGGCAAAGAATAATTAATAAAAAGTAATCATTTTTCAGGAAAAGCTTTTCTTAAAGGAAATTCTTCTTCAACGACCGGTACTCGACTCAAGTGATCAGCCACCAGGTTTTCTACTCTTCTTTTATCTCGAATTTTTAGGTCGAGCTCTTGTAGGAGTAGTATCCACCTAATTAACAATGGCTTTGCATCTTTCTTCATCAGCAAGTACCGCAAGGCTGGATGATCAGAATACATGATAACTTTAGCACCTAATAAATATGATCTGAATTTTTCTAAGGCAAAAATGACAGCTAGGAGCTCTTTTTGGGTGGTGGAGTAATTAAGTTGGGCTCCATTCAAGACTCTTGAGGCATAGTAAATAGCGTGAGCTACTCTTCCCGCTCTCTATCCCAGTACTGTTCCCACTACATAGTCACTGACGTCTCACATAATCTCGAACAGGAGACTCCAATCAGGGGGTTGGATAATCGGTGGTAAGGTCAAGAGCTCTTTTAACTTGTAAAATGCCATTCTACACTCTTCATTGAATTCAAAGGTCACCATTTTTTGCAACAACTTGAATACAAGGACTGCAATCTTCGAGAAATCTTTGATAAACCTGCGATAGAAACCTGCATGTCCAAGAAAGGAGCGTACTTCCTGTACACTTGTGGGGTAAGGTAAACCATACACGATATCTATCTTGACCTTACCAACTTCGATACCTCTAGAGGACACTACATGACCCAAAACTATCCCGTACTCAACTATAAAATGGCATTTTTTCTAGTTGAAACACTAGGTTAGTTTCTATACACCTTGTTAAAATTAACTTCAAATTATCTAGACAGGTATCAAAACTATCACCATACATGCTATGCTAAAGTCATCTATGAACACCTCTATAATTTTCTTCACGTATTTTGAAAAGATACTTACCATACACCTCTGGAAAGCGGCGGGGGCATTACATAATTCGAAAGGCATTCGTCTATACGCAAAGATTCCAAAAAGGCACGTGAATGTGGTTTTCTCCTGATTCTTTGGTGCAGTTGCGATCTGAATGTAACTTGAGAAACTATCCAAAAAACAATGATAAACTTGACAAGCTAACCTCTCAATCATTTGATCAATAAAAGGGAGAGAGAAATGATCCTTTTTCATGACGGCATTTAGTTTTCGACAGTCGATACATTGCCGCCATCCATTGGATTTTTGAACTGGAACTAGTTCACCCTCTTGGTTAGCTTCTACGGTCAGTCCTGCTTTCTTAGGAATCACCTGTACTGGACTCACCTACGAGCTATCTGATATAGTATAGATAATTCCTACGTCCAGTAGGTTAAGTATCTCTTTCTTCACTACTTCCATCATGAGCGAATTCAACTTTCTTTGAGTTTTTCGTATAGGTTTGGCACCTTCCTCGAGTCTAATTCTGTGCATACACACAGAAGGACTGATCTCCTTAATGTCAGTAACAGTCCAACCTATCGCCTGTTTGTGCTCTTTAAGAACTCGAATCAATTTATCTTCTTGAGTTGGTGACAATTTAGTAGAGCTGATCACGGGGAAGGGTCTCCTTGTCATCGAGGTAGGCATGCTTCAAATGGTATAGTCGGGGTTTTAACTCCACAACAGGTGCCTGCACAATTGAAGGCAATAGCTTTGTGTGAGGTTCTGGCATAAAAATGGGTACATGCTCATATCTTGTCATCATGACTGCTAGAGATTGCAGTGCTCCAACTATGCATTTCAAATCCTCTCTCAATTCCACCTCATGAGTTGTTTCTAATTCAAGGTGCTTGGTTAGAGCAACTTCCAACTCTTCCCTTTGATAATTTCAAAAACTTTCTGTACCACAGGATTCATGACACTCACAGAAAAAATAGAGTTAAAACTAGAAGTAGTGGGATTTTTCATGGCCTCAAAAATATTAAAATGAACAATTTTTCCATCAAATTCCATAGATAAGGTACCCTTACTGATATCGGATTTTATTT
Source organism: Coffea humblotiana (assembly GCA_023065735.1). Classification (NCBI taxonomy): domain Eukaryota; kingdom Viridiplantae; phylum Streptophyta; class Magnoliopsida; order Gentianales; family Rubiaceae; genus Coffea; species Coffea humblotiana. The sequence goes on from JACYVW010000094.1 coordinate 32,222, forward strand.
TGAGCTGTACTAAAAAAGGGTCTACCTAACAGTAAAGGTGACGGGTCGGGCGAATGATCATCATCTATATCAAAGACATAAAAATCAGTTAGGAATACTAATTCATTAATCTTAACCAGAACATTTTCAATTAACCCATTAGTGTATGCATTGGTTCGATCAAGTTAATTGAATAATTATTCCAGTTTCTTTCAACGGTCCTAGATTTAGACAAGTATAAATAGATTTAGACATTACATTGATTGATGCCCCTAAATCTAGCACGATATTTCTAATGAAGGTACTTCCTATTCTACAGGGGATAGTAAACATACCTAAATCCCCACATTTGGGTGGAAGCTTCCTTTGTAGAACTACTAACATGCTCTCCACCACAAGAACTCTCTCATCTCCCTTCAACCTTCTTCTGTTGGTGCACAAGTCTTTCAAAAATTTTGCATACTTTGAGACTTGTTTGATTTCATCTAATAGGGAAATATTGATTTCCACCTTACGAAATACCTCCAAGATCTCCTTTTTCTTCTTTTGCTTCTTTGGTTTCTCCAACCTGCTTGGAAAAGGCGGTGGGTTAGTTCTAACTTTAATTACAGGATTAGGGAGTACCTCTGGATTTGTGCCGCTTATGCTTTCTTCCTCAAGCTCTTTTTTGATTCATTTTTCATTTTTATCTTTTGGAATCATGAGTTTGGGGTCCCTCAACTTCCTTCCCGCTCCATAAAATCGTTGTGCTTAAATTCTTCGGGTTCACTTCGGATTGAGATGGCAAATTTCTTTGAACTTGGGATTCCAGACGATTGATTGATATTGCCATCTGACTTATCTAATTCTACATTTATTTCATCTGATTCATTTGAGTCTTTATATTTTGCATGTCAGACTCCGTCTTCTGTTGGAACCGCCACTACAAGAAATTTGGTTATTAGTGACAACATTTCCTAGTGACGAAAATTAGTCGTCACAAAATGGGGCCCATTAGCCACAATACGAAAAGTTGTCACAATTGAATGAAAGGAGCAAAGGCATCAGTGATGACCTTGGATTGTCATCACAGTTGGACTCTCGCCAGATCGCGCCAAACTACATCAGCGGCAACTGTCTAAATGTTATCAATAATAATTCCCCTTTGTTTGACAACTTGGCTGTTGTTGTCACTGATAATAATGGAAGTAGTTAGTGACAACACTCTCTTGTCACTATCTGATTTAAAATATTTATACACTATAGCAATTGTTATTCTATATTTTCTCTCTAATGAATTTTTTAACTGTTAGGAACTCAAATTTTGTCTTGCAAATCACTATTAGTGCAATAATTTAAAATGAAATTAACCATTTGAAACAAATCATCTCTCCTTAGTATAAAATAACTAAAAAAAATTATGGAGTATTGGGTGAAAATAATGGAAAGAAAGATAAATAAGTTGTAGTAATTTAGTTCACAATTTTTGAGAAAATGATATCAATATTAACATCGAATCAACTGTTTGATGTCATAAAAAAATTAACTATTTGAAGTAGAACCAAGGTGCATTTACCACTTGCAGTATTGCAACAAAATTTTCTCACCCTTTATGAATATTTTCACAAAAATATTTAAAAGTAACAAGTAATAATGTATTAGTAAATATTAATTCAACCAAAAAGTTGGAAACTAAAAAACTTTGTTTGAAAGTTTGCTACCAAACAAGTAAGGGGGGAAATCTAAGGAATTGAAATTTTATTCAAAGTCAATAATCTGCGGAGAGGCACGAAATTGATATTGAACACTTAGTAAAAACCAACCATCGGTCATGTTTATTCATTCACTCTACGAGACACTACCGAATAATACTTAGAACCAAATAACACTTCTCCTCATCTCTGCCGAAACATCTCCTCCTCATCTCCTAATTGATCATGGCTCTGCAATGATCAAATAGAAGACCACATTCAGCACCAACTCTCTACAAAAAAAGGTATGCCGATTCTCTTTTTCCTCCTTAATTTTCCCCCAAATGTTTTGCCCAAATTATTTTTTTTGCCAAAAATTTCTGTCCAGTTTTTTTGGGTTTCATTTGATTTATGGATGGAGTCATCTCCTCCTTTTGGATTCTGCTTACTTGTCGGTTTTACTCTTATTAATTTTTGGTCAACTTTTTCTTGTAAAAGATAAAGGGCTTTAGTGGGATTGGATTGTGGGAGAGAGAACAAACCCCCTGGACTTGGGCAAACTTTGAGAGGGAGTTTAATACCAAGTTCCTCCCGTCAATGATACAAGAAAAGAGGGAGGACGACTTTATTAGGTTGAAGCAAGGGTTGCTAAGTATGACTGAATATGAGGAACGGTTCACCAAACTTTCCAAATTTGCCTCTGAGCTAGTGGTCACAGAGCGCAAAAAGATAAGGAGATTCATTCAAGGGTTAAATGTAGAAATCCAAGAGTCCCTAGCAGCAGTCCAAATCACCACTTTTACGGATGCCTTGGAGGTATAGATGATAGAAAATGCTAAGTCCCAATCAAAAGCCTTTCATGCTAGAAAGAGAGCTAATTCAAGCAATGCCCCTGAACTGTTCGAGAGGTCTACCCAACCTCTTAAGATGGAAAGAGGAGCTGGAGGAGTGAGAATGTCTGGAAAATCAAGAGGAGCTCCATCAAGGGGAGCCCCGTCAAAAAGAAATCAAAGTGGGCGAGGTCAGCCGAAAGGGAATTCTCAAATTGGTCAGGCCGTGACTCCTCGTGTGACTTGTGGATATTGTGGTAAGCCTAACCACACTGAGGCTGAGTGGTGGAGAAAGCAAGGAAAGTGTCCGCTCTGTGGTAGTGCCGAACATCAGATCTCGAGTTGCCCTAATGCCCCTAAGGAATGAGGGAATACTCAGTAGCCTACTAGGTCCGCTTCAAAGCAGTCGCCAGATGGAGCCGACCAAAAGTGCCAGTTAGGGTTTATGCCTTAGACAACCAGTAAATCCCTAACCTGACTGAAGTGGTGGAAGGTACGATCCCCGTTTTTTCATCGCCTAACTAGGGTTTTAATTGATTTCGGGGCAACCCATTCTTTTGTAGATCCTAGATTTATGAATGGTATAGATATAAAGTGTGATTTCTTATCTTTTGATTTGGAAGTTAAGACTTCTACGGGGAACCAGTGCCTAATTACTAGTGAGCTTTATAGAAATTGTGAGATTTGGGTTGGTGAGAGGAAATTGTTGCAGACTCAGTGAGCCTAGCAATTACGGGATATGATGTGATACTTGGGATGGATTGGTTAGCTCGATACCATACTCAATTGGATTGTAAGATAAAATTAGTAGAGTTGCATATGGCGGGGAAAACAACTTTGAAGTTAGATGTGAGAGGTAGACTAGCATCGTCTGCTCTAATTTCGGGGATTCGAGTTAGGAAATTATTGAGTAGTGAGACTAAAAGATATCTAGCATTTCTTATAAATACACCTGAGAATAAGGTGAAGTTAGAAAATGTGCCAGTAGTGAAGGAATTTCCCGATATCTTTTTCGAGGAATTAGAGACGTTGCCTCCGGAGAGAGAAATAGTGTTTAAAATTGATGTAACTCTGGGGACGGCACCTATCTCTAAGACGCCTTATAGGATGGCTCCGCTTGAATTAAAAGAATTTAAGTTGTAGTTGCAAGATTTATTAGAAAGAGACTTTATTAGAAAAAGTGATTCACCATGGGGAGTTTCTGTTGCTCTTTGTTAAGAAGAAAGATGAAAGTTTAAGGCTATGCGTAGACTATCGAGACTTGAACGATGTGACCATTAAGAACAAATACTCTTTGCCTTATATAGATGAGTTATTTGATCAACTGCAAGGGGCTGTGGTCTTTTTCAAGTTGGATTTGAGGCAGGGCTATTACCAGTTGAGGATTCTAGAAGCGGATGTGCCTAAAACCGCTTTCAATTCGAGATATGGGCACTTTGAATTTACAGTTATGCCTTTTGGGTTAATTAATGCGCCAGCAACATTTATGGATTTGATGCATCGGGTCTTTAAACCGTATTTGGATCAATTTGTGGTGGTATTTATAGATGATATATTGGTGTACTCTAAGTCTCGAGAAGATCATGAACGATACCTGAGAATAGTCTTGCAAACCCTAAGAGAGCACCAACGATTTACTAAATTCAATAAGTGTGAGTTGTGGTTGGAAAAAGTAGCCTTCCTAGGTCATATAATCTCTAGAGAAGGGATTACTGTGGATCTAGATAAGGTAGAAACCGTTTCTAAGTGGAAACAACCAGAAAATCCTACCGAAATTCGAAGTCTCTTAGGTTAGTGGCGGTATTACTGCCGGTTCATCAAGAACTTTTCTAAGATTGCGAAACCCCTAATCGAGTTGACTAAGAAGTATGGCAAGTTCATATGGGATCTTAAATATGAGAAAGGGTTCCAGGAGCTGAAGAAGTGTTTGATCGAGGCACCTATATTAGCATTATCGAATGGAGGAGATGGTTTCATGGTTTATACAGATGCTTCAAAGGATGGTTTGGGATGTGTGTTAATGCAAAACGGAAAAAATAATTGCATATACCTCCCGTAAGTTGAAACCTCATGAGCAGAATTACCCGACCCATGATTTGGAATTAGCGGCAGTGGTGTTTGCCTTGAAAAAGTGGAGACATAATCTGTATGGGGTGACTTTCGAAGTTTTCACTGACCATAAGAGTCTTAAGTATTTATTCTCCCAAAAAAATTGAATTTGAGGCAACGCAGATGGGTGGAATTTTTGGAAGATTATGACTGTACGCTTAACTACCACCCTAGAAAATCTAATGTAGTGGCGGATGCTCTAAATCGTAATGTACAAGTGGCCAGTCTAATGGTGAGGAGAATGACACATGTTAGAGGAAGTTACTGTTTGAAACCCGCGTCTTGATCCACAAATGGTGATTTTTAGAAATATCACCGTAAAATCTTACCTTGTTAGATCGAATCAAAGAAACTCAAAAAGGAGACCCTGAGGTGTAAAAATGGATTGAGAAAGTTCAAAATGAGAAAAACTCCGACTTCAATTTGGGACCGATGGAGTGTTTAAAGTTTAGAAATTGCCTAGTGGTGCCAAAAGATGAAGGGCTAAAGAAGGAAATTTTGGACGAAAACTCACTGTTCCAAATATTACGGTGCATCCTAGAGGTAATAAGATGTATCAGGATTTGAAGAGTCTTCTATTGGTGCGGAAAATATTAAAAGAGAAATTGTCCAATTTGTTCGATTCATGTCTCACTTGCCAACAAGTTAAGCCGAGCATCAGAAGCCGTCTGGGTATTACAGCCTTTGGAGATACCTGAGTGGAAGTGAAAAAATATCACTATGAATTTCGTATCAGAGCTACCAAGAATCAGAGAGGTCACGATGCTATTTGGATAATAATGATCGGGTTGACCACGTCTGCTCACTTTTTACCGATAGTATGAAGTACTCCTTGGAAAAATTGGCTAAATTGTCACTTGGACGAAATTATAAGGTTGCATGGGATACCGATTAGTATAGTATCAGATCGGGACCCCAGTTTGTGTCTCAGTTTGGCAAAAGATGCAAGAAAACTTAGGGACAAAGTTGAATTTTAGCACCACCTTACCCACCCGCAGACAGATAGACAATCGGAAAGGACGATCTAAACCTAGAGGACATGTTGAGGTCTTGTACTTGAATTTTGGAGAAAATTGGACGTCAATACCTTACGTTGGTGGAATTTGCTTATAAACAATTGACAGGTTATCGAAACCTGTGCAATAATAAAAATAAACCTAATTGCCAATTAAAATAGCCAAAAACCGATTCCAAGTACTGGAGCAAGGACTCTAGGTATGCAATGGGTTACTTGATTCACCCTGTTCTCGAAGAGTTTGCTTGATCCGATATACCCGAATGGGATGGCTTTTCTCACAAATAATTATGAATTTGTAAACAGGGCAAGTAGGGTCGTATCCTCAGGGATTGGGGATATTTGTCTCTTAAGAAATCCAAAGGTAACACAGGGGGTGTTTTTGTAAAAACGATGACAATAAAAGAAATTCAAATAAAAATAAAAATAGATAGCTAACTAGAAATTAAATGACAATTCACTAAAATTAGAGTAACAGTAATTAAAGGTCTAGCCAAGAAATAACTTCAGCAATGGTTCACCTAATTGATCATCGATGCCACAAGCAATTCCAATTATCTATTAATAAATAAGTTATAACTGCCAAACAAGCGAGGGCAGTCAACCCCTCCTTACTGTGTCGGTGATTAAGGTACGCCCGTTAATCACTACTCTAATTGAGAAATAATCTTAGGTACGCCCATAAGATTTAATTCCCCCAATTGCCTTACGTATTAGAGAAGCCCTATTCTAACCAAATAACGCACTACCAGGGTTATTTCAGATTAGCCTGCGTATCCCCCTGACACAAATCTAATCATGCCAGTTGTCACTAATTCAAGACAATTAAACAATTACGGATTTAACGCCCTAATTGACAATAGATTATCAAGTTAACTAATTATCCAGATCCAAGACAATCAATTAATTAAATAACCATAAGCACTGCAATCAGGGAATATGCAAATACCAATAAATAAGAGGAAAAAATAAAATTAAATCGATCTCACAATTTTTAGATGAACCAAAGCCTCCGTTGTTTCTTGACTAGAATGGGGAAATTAGTTCATGGTTGATGCGAAAAACCCATACACAATGGTAAAGAAAGCAGCGGCCATCGTCAAATTCGATTCAGAGAAATCAAGAAGAAAGACAAGCTACGGGAAAGAAATTCAACGTTTCAATTGGTCCTGACATACGAGTCAATAAAGCTCACTAGAAGACGAGAGGCTAAAGTATGAAGCTAGGTACTACAGAGCATGATTCAAGTCTCCAATTGTTCTTTTCATACGTAAGCTAACATTTGCCCCCAAAAGCTAACAATGGAAAAGTCAACAAAAGCTACTCCCCAGTAGAAGTGCTCATTCTCTGCTATTTCCAATTCTAATTACTAACTGAGCTCTGCTCTGTGCGGCGGCCCCTTTTGCCCACCGAAGCCTTCAGCCTTTTCGTCCCCTTTTTTTGTTTTCTTCGCCAAATTACCAAAAAGGGCTTTCGTCTCCTTGTTCCAAAAGTGCCCCTGAATGCCTGCTATTCGAACTCTTGCCCGATGACTGTCAAATTGGCATTAGTTGTGGAATTTTCGTTCTACTCCCTGAAATAAATATAAATTACGAAAAGTGAGTAGAATCTAATAATTAATCCACATCGGGTCAGGTAATAGGGGAAATTAATAATAAAATAAATGATAAAATCGCAGCCTATCAACAATAGTTTTCATTCCCCAATACAAATGGCTCCTTACGAAACCCTTTATGGTTGAAAGTGTCGGTCTCCGATTCATTGGGATGAAGTTGAAAAAAAGAAGATTTTGGACCCGACAACTGTGCCTTGGATTGAGGAAATCTTTGAGAAGGTGAAATTGATACGTCAAAGAATCCGAACGGGTCAAAACTGCCAAAAAGAGCTATGCGGATAATCGAAGGAAAAATTAGGAGTTTGAGGTTGGAGATAAGGTGTTCCTTAAGATTACACATTTGAAAGCAAGGCTAATGGCGGGAAAAGGAAAGAAATTGCAAACCGATATTTGCAGGGCCCTATAAGGTTATCCAGCGCGTAGGGAACGTGGCTTACAAGTTGGAATTACCCTTGAACCTATCCAGAATTCATGATATCTTCCATGTCTCTATGCTTAAGAAATATCATCCGACCCGTCCCATGTGTTACGACCGAAGAAGTGGAAATTGTGACAGCCCCACCTCCCCCTAGGGTGAACCCAAGGGTTTGGTGGACCGCCTGCCCAACTCTCACCAGAACTCATGCACTCACTCGAACCAAATCACGATTTTCAAGCCAAAGAATTTTTTAAAACAAAGAAAGTACTTGAATAACAACAGCCACAATCCTTAGACAATAGCGTTAACTATTACAACCATAATATTTCAAATACAAATAAAATCTACCCTTCCAAATGTCCAAAAGTCGCTCAAGGAATCACACTTACTCAAGACAAAAAGTTGGCCAGTCTAGCTCCTCCAATTCTTCACTTCAAATTTCTGTTAAGAAATGAGCGGACGCTCAGTGAGGCTAAGATATCAAGCAAGCAAGTAGAACAAGTAACCATAATTCATGTGAGAACCCGAAAATTTTCACATTTTCCAAGTATTATTTATTTCTTTGCCTACATTTTATTACTGCCCTTGAAAATATTAAATGTTTTATACATTTTACAAGTAAGTACAGTTTTAAAAATCATTTTCTTGGTATAAGTTAGTGTACGTTAAATTGGAGTGGCATATTCGGATGCGGGACCCGCTAGTGCGATATAATTTTATCGATTAGGTGACGAAATATTAAGTGTTATTATTTTACAAGGTGCTAGGAGGTGATTAGAAGTTAGCTAGTTAGATGAATCATTGAGGAAGAAGAAGATAAGCTTGAAACCCTAAAAAGGCGCCACGTGTCGCGACCCGATTCGAAGATGACTTGCCTAACTTTCTTAACTTTACTAAAACTCCAATTTTGACCAAAATTCCCTCATTTCTTTCCCTTGCTTGGGGCAACTCCTTGAGGGAGAAAAGAGAGAGTAAACTTCATCTTGTACTCCAAATTCTTGCTCCAATCTTGAGTTCCAACCATCAAAAGTGCAAATTACTCCATACAAAGTGCTAGCTAGAGAGGATTAAAGGTATTGGTGGAGTTGTTTTGGAAGAGAAAACCCTAAACTACCATTTTCTTTGAGGTTTCAAGGTAAGATTGCTAAGAACATCCTTCTTTGTTTCCCATAGTTGTAATTTAGTGGCTTGTGGTTGTCATTTTAGTAGTTTTGTGCAATATTTCTTGGTTAGAAGTGATGATGTGTAGATTTCAGTTTCTTAGAGAATTTTCTGCTTTGTTCTGACCAGTGTTATTCGGCCATGATGGAGGCTGAATTGGGCTTAGCTCAAAACATGAATGTTGTAGAGAATTGAGTTTAGATTATGCCTGTAAAATTTCAGATCAATCGTAACACTGTAGCCTGTGAAATGACTATTTTACCCCTGCTGCCCTGTTTCTGCCAAAACTGGAAATCAGCATCTATAATTGGCTCGTTTGGATGGGAAGATGAATGAATTAGGTTTTGATGTCTTCTTTAGAATTGTATCCTTGTATCTTAGCTTTCAAATGGCTTTGGAATTACCTGAATCGGAGTTGTGTGTGCTGGGATATGATTGAATGAGTCGGACTGCTAGTTGACTTTCACAGTGAGTTTCGAACTGGAAAATCTGGGGCTGTTTGGGTAAATTGGACTAGGTTGGGTTCAGAACTGGGTTGCGGTGTCTTCATAAGAATTGTAGAACAATGGCTTAGCTTCGAAACAATATAAATTTTTACCTCAATCCGATTAGTGTAGCTTCGGTTGTGACCAATACACTAAAAGATGTCAAACCTGCCATTTTGCTCCTTGTCTTAAACCTTAATTCCGGTCACTTTTCTAGCCTAGTTTTGTTATTAATGACTTTTAGCCTATTGAACGGCTATTGTAATGAGATTATTTATGTGTGATTTTGGGGGCTGATTGAGGAAAATGATGAACCCATAAATGGCTGGAAAATAGGTAAATACAAAGGGCGTGCTGCCCGAATTTGCACCCAAATGGCGATTTCAAAATTTTAAGAGCGGACATAAGTTTTACGACTATTTTACTCATGTCTTTTGGATTAAATGCACTCTTTTCACTTTCAAAATCATATTTATATTTCGTACTAGTAATTATTCGGATTTCCTTGATTCATCAAACATTTATTGGTTGGACCATAATATTTTCTCATGATTATTCTTAGGGTTGCTTGGTGACTAAGGGTGATATCCGAAAGGATACTTTAGACGTTTTTGCTTATATAGGTGAGTGTTCTATATACGCTTTGTTTCTAATGACTATGTGAACTATTGTGACTATTTGGATTGTTGCTTTAATACGTGATTGAAGTATGTTATGTTTCCAAAATGAATTTTGCTAGCGAGTGTGTACTTTATCGCACTCGACCTAAACGAAATGTGAAATTTTCAATGATTGAATGATTAAATGTTACTTGTGCATGAATGTAAGCCTTCGGGCTGAACTGGGCCCCTGCCCTTTGTTACTGGTCGACTCGAGCCAGAAGCGGACTCGGTCGGGCGATTAGTGACCCTGGGTGAATGTTTGGTATACTCGAGTATGACCACGAAGTCTGTAGTGGACTAGACAGTGCGCTGGCCAGAATGGGGAGAATACAATGAACGAGTGAATGGCAAGATTGACGAAGGGGTTTTCAAAACCAAAGGAAAGTTTCTAAATGATTGAAGGAATAAGGAAATGGTCGATGAACTAACGAACGAATGGCTCCATGTATCCTTTTAATGAATGTGTTTACTATTGCTTTCATATTGTGAATGTTTTCTGGATTACTTGTTATTATGTGATGAATGTCCCTGTTTAATGGTTTGGGTTAAGTATATAGAACCTCGCTGGGCTTTTAGCTCATTCCACGCCTTTTGTTTTCCTTACAGGGGTGGCAAGCATGGGCGAGAGGCCTGTATAGAATAGAATAGTCTAGTTTTGTTTTGAATTGTTTTGTTTTGGTTTTTGCACTCGCTCTAGTGCTTGGTTAGAGTTGGATGTATTGGGAACTAAGAGCTTTTATACATTTGGGACTGTACTTCTGGTAGAGATTGAGATGAATGTAAAAATATGTTTCCAGTTTGGGAATTATTTTTCGGTTATCCTCGAGGTTTTATCTTATTTTGTTTGATGTGAGGTGAACGAGTCCTGGCGAGAGCTGGGCAGGCGGTCCGCCGAACCCTTTGGTTCGCCTTAGGGGGAGGTGGGGCTGTCACAATTCAACTCAAGTAGCGCATATACAGAATAGCAACAATGGTTTCACGTAAAGCCACAAAAGGACTAAAACACATTCATTAAGAGGATACAGGAACTTTCAGGAGCTAATCCACAAGCTTGCCATTTCACGATTTTGGATGTCATTTCTTTTGTTGACACTCCGTCAACCATGCAAATAACAAGTCCGTAGAATTCACTTGACACGAATCCCTATCCACCGTTTCACCCCCAACCGGTCCGAATGCCAAATAGAAATAGTGGTGGTAATACTCGAGTATACCCAAACAATAACAAGTATGGTCAATGAGATAACACTCCAATCAACTTAATCAGGATATTGAGTGTGATACATGCTGCCGCTCAGCATTAGGGTCGACGAGATAACTCTCTAATCGACTTAATCAGGATAAAAGTACTGGAGACGGGATGAGAGACACCTCCCACTCAGATTGAGTATGGTACATGCTGCCGTTCAGCACTTACAAGTCGAGCACAAGTACAACCACAAGTATAGGGTCAATCAAGTTCAATCAAGTACAAGATCATTCAAAAAGGGAGGACGAGTGCGATAAAATACACCCTCGCCTCATCAAGTTTAGAATTCAACACATAACACGTGTATCAGTCAAATCAAGATATCAAAAAACATGCACTTGACACTCCACCGTTTTAAGCAAAATAACTTCAAAAGTTTGCCCCTCGAGTTATGCCCTTGATCACCAACAAATCTTAATAACAACCAAGATAAAGTAATATAGTTCAAACCATTCAAAATTTAGGTGAATCAAAGAAAATCCAAGTAACTACTAGTGCAACGATTCAAATATGATTTTGGATTGAAAAGAGAAACATTTAGATCCAAACGACATGAGTAACCAAGAATTTCCTCATTCCCAATCATAAAACTAAGCTCAAAATGGTTTAACAACTCCAATTAAAATTGGAAATGAAAATAAGGACAGTTTTAGAAAAACAAAATTTTTCAGTTTTACGCGATGCTAGTTGAAAAATCATATCTCAAATTTCTTAAGTCCAAAAATTATAAATTTTTATACCGTTCGAAAATAGATTCAACAGGGTAGAATTTCTCGGAAAACACCTTTACAAAATTCTGTCCACAAGTCAGTCAAAATCCAATTTCAAGCGGCTGCTTTATCCAGTAGAAAGACAGAACAGGAATGAAAATTTAGTCAATTTTGGAAAATCACAGATATTAATAGGAATTGAGAAAAATTCTGAAATTTTTACGGTAGAAAATACTCTGAATCTAGTTCAAACGAACAAGTGTAACTCAATTTGAATTTTTCTACACCCAAGATATGACAGATTTCTCAAAACTGCTCAGAGTCTCCTGCAGAAAAATTTCAGCAGCACTTCCCCTTATTTTTCCTATTTTTCAGCTATTTCAAGGCTTCATTCTCACCATGAAACAGTTTCAAATCAAGCATATACATACCAGGCCAACAACTCACTAAATCAAGCATATACATAGCATATAACCATCACTTATTCAAATTAGAAAAATTAAACCCTATGCTGAAATTCATAATCACAAGTTGAAAATTTCTATTATAAAGCCAAATAAGCATTGGAAAGTTGAAAAATCATATGCTAATGCTAATAAATCATAACACAACTGATATGAACTCATCAAAGCTGGAAATCCTCAATCAAATCTGGAAATTTTGATCCACCACATGAACCATGAAATTTTCCATGAATACCACTATAATTTAACCCTTAAATCCACTCAAAAAGCAAGTTAAATGACAAGAGATGGTTTCTAGACTTTGTTACCTTGAAACCCAAAGATGGCCAAGCAGCCACAAGCTTCTTCCTCCAAAAACTCTCCACCAAAGTTCCTCCTCCTACCTCAAATTCAGCTTTTATGGATTGATTTGCAAGGTTAAGGTGAAAATTCAAGGATCAAGCAAGGTTTTTTTGTGTTGAAATGGAGTTTTCTTTCTTTCTTTTCTTGCTCATGAAGGTCAGTCAAGAGATGGGAGAAGATGATAGGATTTTGGTCAATGTTTGGTTAATAAAAGGTTAAGAAAGGTCTTAGTCAAAGTCAATGGTCCAAGGCTTTTGTGACAAATGGTTTGGCATGGTTAATCCTCATCCTATTGTCTATAATAACTAAAATATCTAACCAACCTCTAATTATCCCATAACACCTTATAAAATAATATCCCTTTACACAAAACTCCTCCTAATCTTCAAAAATTTATCGCACATATCCGTTAGTGGGTCCTACTACCATAATGCCACTATGAATTTAACACGCACTAACTTATACATAGAAAATTATTTAAAACTTGACTCACTTATAAAAATATATGAGAAATTAAGAAATAAAGAAAAGTAAAGAAAATGTATTCAAAGAAATAAGATAAATAAAATAATTTTTGGGTCCTCACAGAAATTGATGAGAATTTGTCATATGAGAAAAAATCGGTAAAACTCTTAGATCGAAAAGTGAAGGAGTTAAGACACAAGCAAATCTCTCTAATAAAGGTCTTATGGAGAAAACAGGGAATCGAGGAAGCAACTTGGGAAGTTGAAGAGGAGAACCGAAAGAAGTATCAATAATTATTTGTAAATCAAGGTATGAATTTCAAGAACGAAATTCTTTTAAGGGGGGAAGGATGTGAGGATCCGAAATTCTCTTTTACTGGCCTATCTATTTATTTATTTATTCATTTGCCCCAATTAAATTATTTCATTCATTTTAATTGCATCTGCATTGTACATTGTCTCATTTTATTATTTTTTTAAAAACACATTTGCTCTTAAATTTAATTTTTCTAATCGCCCAATTAGTGGAAAATTTGAGAAAACACGCTTTTCGAGGCACTATTTGGTCTAAGAGTGCAGTGGTCTTGGAGAGTTAAGGATGATCAATTGTAAATTAAGAAAAGTTAATTGAGAGATTAGAGGTGAGTGATTTGAGTTAAACTCAATTAGGAGCATTAATGAACCACTATTCAAATGTTGATTTTGCACCATAAAAGTTGGCTTTATGTCACTTCACCCCTATCACCATTTCACTTCACAAAAATCACACAACACACACTCTCTCTTCCTCTCCATTGGCCGAACCTCCCTTCTCCTTTGGCCAAGAAAAAACTTCATATTCTTCCTCTCAATCTTGCTCACTAATCTTGCGCCCAACCTTGCTCACACCTTGGATCATTTTCAAGTTTGGTAGAAGACTTGGTGGAAGGAAGACTCTTGGAGGTTTAGTGCTTGGTTTCTTGAGATCTTGCTTGCTATCCTTGGAAGAAGATAACCTCTCCAAACTCCAATCTTTCTTTCATCTTTTAGCTAAATCTTATCTAGATAAACTTGGGGTTGTTGAAGGGTTCTATGAATCTTGACATTAGGTAACATGTCTTGAGAGTTTTTTTTTATTTCTTGACTTGCTCTTAGGAAGATGCTTTGAGGAATAATATGCTTGATTTGGTTGGATGATCATGTGATATAGTATGGATTCTTGGCTTGTTTTGATGGCTTGATTTTACCTCTTTACCAGCTTGCAAGATTATGGCTTTGTTGGTTAATATTGACTTGCTTTGTTGGTTGTTTTGGTGGCATGAAAGTGAGTTATAATGCTTGAATCTTGGTGAAAAAATTTTAGTTTTGGCACCTTCCTTATTGACCGAAAAATACAAGAGAAATTTCAGTTTTTCAATGCCACTAGTTGGCTGAATATTGAGACTAAAAATTTCAGTTTGAGCCCCCCTCTTTGGACAAAAATGGTGCTAAAAATCTTTGCCAAAACTAGTTTTTGGTGAAGCCTCTTGGTCGAAGAGTTAAAGCTGAAAACGTTCAGTTTTTGAGTCATTATTTTGGTTGAAAATGATAGCTAAACTTTCAGGTTTTAAAGTCTACTGTTGGCCGAGACTTTGAGGACAAAATTTTAAGTTTTAGAGCTTCATTTTAAGTCCAACCATGTACTAAAATTTCTGGTTTTTAAAAGCCCCAATTAGTTCCAATTTGGAGCTCAAAATTCTGGTTTTAAGGTCATACTCATGGCCAAAAGTTGAGCCGAAAATTTCAGTTTTTGGAGTCTCTTCTTGAGCTAAAATCTTGCTAAAACAATGGCCTTAGATGCACCTTGATCGGAGAAATTAAGCTGGTTCTAAACGAAAGGAAAAGAGAAAGGTTTCACAAGTAGGTTTGCTCGAATTTTCATGTGTCAGGTTTCAAAAACCAGCTTTCGAAAAACTGTTGTATCTTGGTGTAGAAAAATCCAAATTGAATTCTGTTTATTGCATTTGAAACTAGATTTGAAGTTCTGTTCAGTGGTATAAATTTTATGGGCTAATTCGATTCCTATGAATTTTGATAAATTTTCAAAATTTCACTGAAATTCAAGACTGTTTTGCCCTGCTTTTACTGTAGTAGCAATTTGGAACTAAAATTTGACTAGTTTCTGATTTGAACCTGGTAGAAGTATATTCTAGAGAGTTTTAGTTCTATTTTCCAAGGGTATAATATTTGTGATTTTTGGACTTATGGAACTCAAGTTATGATTTTTCAAAGAACGTTACAAAAACTGAATTCTCCTTATAAAGTGACAAAAGCCTCAAAAGTGGCTTGGAAACATTTTCGGTGTTTCAAACTAACCTTTTTTATTATTTGCACCCCATTTCATACTTGGAAAATAGATTTCACCGAGCACATTGAGATATCTCTTGACTTGGATCAGAATGTTTGATTGTTTGGAAGTTGGCCAAGCTTCAAGCAAAACTAGTTTGTTTCCTTTGGCTCCGAAATAAGATTTTTCACCTCCTAGTCTTATGCCCTCAGTTTCCCTGAAAATGAACCATAAATTGAGCATTTTTAACTAGAGTAATTTTTGAGGAATTTCACTAATTTCATATTTGAAACTTGGAGCTTTTACCTCCAATATTTACTGTAAAATAAGTGACGCTTTTGATGGATTTTGACTTCATAAGCTAAGAAAGTATGAACGCTCACTTATATTCTAAAACTTGGGCATAGGATTAGGAGTTTTTAAGGCATGAAAAATATTTTTTTTCCTTCCTCGATTTTCATGCCAAAAATTAACATTGCACTCCTCTTTTGAAATCGAAAGTCCTTGCCACGACTTGACTCGAAAATGGAACTTTTTGAGTCCTCCTTGAGTATTATTTCAGTGATTGAGCGAGAAAGTTTCTCTTTTAATTTGACTTGAGTTTTAGGCTCTTGAGTGTGGGTGGCAAGGGGATTTTTTTTTATTAGCCTTGGTCGAATACCTAGGTAACTGTGATTGTGCATGTCTCAGGTTGATCACGTGGATACCGAGGAGTCCGTTTGACCTCTTGCTTTTATTCTCGTTTTTGCTCTTGACTTTTGTAAGTGTCAAGTGCATGCTTTATGTTGCTTTGATTGAAATGATACTTGTACAAGTGCTATGTGATTCTTGTGATTTGTAAACTTGTCAAGCCGAGGGTGTACCTTATCGGCCCTCGTCCTCTCCCTATTGAATACTCGCTACTTGTTATACGAATTTATGTGACTTGCACTTGTACTCGAACCATACTTTTAACTCGTGAGCACTGAGCGGCAGCATGTACCACACCCTATTCGGATGGGAGGTGCTTCCCATCTCGACTTAGTGCTATGATCGATTCTAAGTCGATTGGAACGTTGTCTCATCGACCAATTATACTTGTGGGGACGTTCCAACCCATTGGCTAACCTCGTAACTCAAGCCGGCAAGGGTTTGGTCGAGAAGCTTGGTGAACCATGAAAATTTTATAGTTTGATCTTTTGAGATCTTGCTTGGCATGCTCGAATAGTATTGCCACCTCGTGCTTGTTGGGTTCCAGATCCGAGAGGGTGATATGGTGGATGGAGGAAGTAAGTGGAGCTCTACGGACATGTTGCTACTTGAGTTGACGGAAGGTCAACCAAAGATGGCTTGAACCGGCCGTAACGTGGGAGGAGCTCCTGAGAGCTCCTGTATCCTTTCTACTTGTGTTTTACTTCCTACTCGCTCACTTGTATGCAATTCATGTTAAGTCGCTTTTAAGTGTGCTATTTGATTTGGTTCGTGCTACTTGCTTGCTTGCATGATTTTCTTGGCATCACTGAGCATTGGCTCACCCTAAATTGTTATTCCTTAACAAGTTTTGGAAGTGAAAGTTGGGAAACTCTAGACTAGCGGTTTTGGTTGAAACTAGTAAATCTCTTGTATGACAATTGAAACAATTGAAGTGTAAATTTTGTTATATTTGGGATTTTGGATTGTAATAGTAGATGGTAGCCTTAGAAGAATTTTTTCTTGTATATTCGAAGTATTTCTTTAATCCTAAATCTATGATTGATTTGTAGATCTTTATTAAGCTAGAAATGAGTGCGTGAATCCTGACGAGAGTTGGGCAGGCGCCCTACTGATACCCTAGGGCTCGCCTTAGGAGAGGTGGGGGCGTCACAACTAAAATAAAAAAATTTTAGCACCATTTTCGTCCAAAGAGGGGGGCTCAAACTGAAACTTTTAGTCTCAACATTCGGCCCAACTAGTGGCCTTGAAAAACTGAAATTTCTCTTGTATTTTTGGTCAACAAGGAAAGTGCCAAAAATGAAATTTTTTCACCAAGATTCAAGCATTATAACTCATTTTCATGTCACCAAAACAACCAACAAAGCACGTCAATATTAACCAACAAAGCCATAATCTTGCAAGCTAGTAAAGAGGTAAATCATACCATCAAGTAAGCCAAGAATCCATGCTATATCACATGATCATCCAACCAAATCAAGAATATCATCCCTCAAAGCATATTCCCAAGAGCAAGTCAGGAAAGCAAGAAAATTCTCAAGACATGCTACCTAATGTCAAGGTTCATAGAACCCTTCAACAATCCCAAGTTTATCTAGATAAGATTTAGTTAAAAGATGAAAGAAAGATTGGAGTTTGGAGAGGTTACCTTCTTCCAAAGATAGCAAGCAAGATCTCAAGAAACCAAGCACTAAACCTTCAAGAATCTTCCTTCCACCAAGTCTTCTACCAAACTTGAAGATGATCCAAGGTGTGAACAGGGTTGGGAACAAGATTAGTAAACAAGATTGAGAGGGAAGAAGATGAAGTTTTTTCTTGGCAAGGAGAGGGGAGGTTCGGCCAATGGAGAGGAAGAGAGAGTGTGTGTTGTGTGATTTTTGTGAAGTGAAATGGTGAAAGAGTGAAGTGACATAAAGCCAACTTTTATGATGCAAAAGTCAACATTCGAATAGTGGTTCATTAATGCTCCTAATTGAGCTTAACTCAAATCACTCACCTCTAATCTCTCAATTAACTTTTCTTAGTCTACAATTGATCATTCTTAACTCTCTAAAACCACTGCACTCTTAGACCACAAATATTGACTCGAAAAGCGTGTTTTCTCAAATTTTCACTAATTGGGCGACAAAAAATTAAGTTTAGAGAAAACGTATTTTTTAAGAAATAAATAAAATGAGACAATGTACAATGCAGATGCAATTAAAATGAATGAAATAATTTAATTGGGGTAAACGAATAAATAAAATAAATAGATAGGCTAGTAAAAGAGAATTTCGGGATCCTCACATTCTTTCCCCCCTTAAAAGAATTTCATTCTCAAAAATTCATACCTTAATTTACAAATAACTTTGGATACTTCTTTCGGATCTCCTTTTCAATTTCCCAAGTTACTTTCTCGATTCCATGATTTCTCCATAAGACCTTCACTAAAGGGATTTGCTTGTATCTTAACTCCTTCACTTTTCGATCTAAGAGTTTTACCGACTTTTCCTCATATGACAAATTCTCATCAATTTTCACTTCTTCTGATCGTAACACATGGGACGGGTCGGGATGTTATTTCTTAAGTATGGAGACATAGAAGACATCATGAATTCTGAATAAATTCAAAGGTAATTCCAACTTGTAAGCCATGTTCCCTACGCGCAGGATAACCTTATAGGGCCCTACAAATCTCGATTGGCAACTTTTTCTTTTCCTGCCATTAGATTTGCTTTCAAGGTGTAATCTTAAGGAACACCTTATCTCAAACCTCAAAGTCCCAAATCTTTCCTCCGATTATCCGCATAGCTCTTTTGGCGATTTTGAGCCGTTCGGATCTTTTGACGTATCAATTTCACATTCTCAAAGGTTCCTCAATCCAAGGCACGGTAACGGGTCCAAAATTTTCTTTTTCTTCCAATTCATCCCAATGGATCGGAAACCGACACTTTCGACCATAAAGGGTTTCGTAAGGAGCCATTTGTATTGAGAAATGAAAACTGTTGTTATAAGCAAATTTCACCAATGTAAGGTACTGAATCCAATTTTCCTCCAAAATCCAAAGTACAAGACCTCAACATGTTCCTCTAGGGTTTGGATCGTCCTTTCCGATTATTCATCTGTCTGCGGGTAGTAGGGTGGTGCTAAAATTCAATTTAGTCCCTAAGTTTTCTTGTATCTTTTGTCAAAATCGAGACACAAATCTAGGGTCCCGATCTGATAATATACTCACCGATAACTCATACAACCTTATAATTTCGTCCAAATTACAATTTTGGCCAATTTTTTCAAGAAGTACTTCATACTAATTGACAAAAGTGAGCAGACTTGGTCAACCGATCCACTCTTACCCAAATAGCGTCTTGACCTCTCTGAGTCTTGGTAGTCTTGATACGAAATTCATAGTGATATTCTCCCACTTCCACTCAGGTATCTCCAAGGACTGTAATAAACCCAGACGGTTTCTGATGTTCGGCCTTAACTTGTTGGGCAAGTGAGACAGGTCCGAACAAATTGGGCAATTTCTCTTTTCATATTTTTCCACCAATAGAGGTTCTTCAAGTTCTGATACATCTTATTACCTCCAGGGTGCCACCGTATACTTGGAACAGTGAGTTTTGTCCAAAATTTCCTTCTTTAACCCTTCATCTTTGGCACTAATAGGCGATTTCTAAATTTTAACACTCCATCGGTCCCCAAATTGAAGTCGGACTTTTACCCTTTTTGAACTTTCTCAATCCATTTTTATATTTCAGGGTCTCCTTTTTTAGTTTTTTTAATTCGATCTAACAAGGTCGACTTTACAGTGATATTCCCAAAAATCACCCTCTGTGGCTCAAGACACGGGTTTCAAACACTAACTTCCTCTAGCATGTGCCATTCTCTCACCATTAAACTGGCCACTTGTACCTTACGACTTAGGGCATCCGCCACTACATTAACTTTTCCAGGGTGGTATTAAGCGTACAGTCATAATCTTTCAAAAATTTCACCCATCTATGTTGTCTCAAATTCAACTCCTTCAAAAAATAAATACTTAAGACTCTCATGATCAGTGAAAATCTCGAAAGTCACCCCATACAGATAATGTCTCTATTTTTCAAGGCAAACACCACTGCCCCTAGTTCTAAGTCATGAGTCGGGTAATTCTGCTCATGAGGTTTTAACTTACGGGAGGCATACGCAATTACTTTTCCATTTTGCATTAACACATATTCTAAATCATCCTTTGAAGCATCTGTGTAAACCATGAAACCATCTCCTCCATTCTACAATGCTAACACAAGGCGCCTCGGTCAAACATTTTTCAGCTATTGGAACCCTTTTCTCGCATTTAGAATCCCATATGAACTTGCCATACTTGTTAGTCAACTCGATTAGGGGTTTTGCGATCTTAGAAAAATCTTTGATAAACCGACGGTAATACCTTCGGTAGGGTTTTCTGGTTGTTTCCACTTAGAAACGGTTTCTACCTTAGTTGGATCCACAGTAATCCTTTTCTTAGAAATTATATAACCTAAAAGGCTATTTCTTCCAACCAAAACTCACACTTATTGTACTTAGTAAAAGTTGGTGCTCTCTCAAGGGTTTGCAAGACTACTCTCAGGTGCCGTTCATGATGTTCTCGAGACTTAGAGGGAACCAATATGTCATTTATGAATACCACCACAAATTGATCCAAATACGGTGTAAAGATACGATACATCAAGTCCATAAATGCTGCTGGAGCATTAGTTAACCCAAAAGGCATAACTGCAACTTCAAAGTGCCTATATCTCGAATTGAAAGCGGTCTTAGGCACATCCACTTCTAAAATCCTCAACTGGTAATAGCTCTGTCTCAAATCCAAATTGAATAATACCACGGCCCCTTGCAGTTGATCAAATAACTCATCTACGTGAGGCAAAGGGTATTTGTTCTTAATAATCACATTGTTCAAGTCTCGATAGTCTATGTATAGTTTTTTAAACTTCCATCTTTCTTCTTAACAAAGAGCACCGGAGCTCCCCACGATGAATCACTTTCTTGAATAATGTTTCTTTCTAATAAATCTTGCAACTGCCAACTTTAATTTCTTTTTAACTCAGTTGGAGCCATCCTATAAGGCGTTTTAGAGATAGGTGCCAGTCCCCGGAGTTACATCAATTTTAACCACTATTTCTCTCTCTGGAGGCAACATCCTCTAATTTCTCGGAAAAAGACATCGGAAAAATTCCTTTACTACTGGCATGTTTTTCCAACTTCACCTTATCCCCAGGTGTGTTTATAAGAAAGGTTAGATATCCTTTAGCCTCACTACTCAATAATTTCCTAACTCGAATCTCTGAAATTAGAGCAGACGATGCTAGTCTACCTCTCACATCTAACTTCAAAGTTGCTTCCCTCGGGATGCATTAATTCTACTAATTTCATCTTACAATCCAATTGAGTATGGTATCGAGCCAACCAATCCATCCCAAATATGACATCATATCTCTTAATTGATAAGCTCACTAAATCTGCCAACAATGTCGTCTCACCAACCCAAATCTCTCATAATTTTTATAAACCTCATTAGCAATTAGGCACTGGTCCCCGTAGAAGTCTTAACTTTCAAATCAAAAAATAAGAAACCACACTTTACATCTATACCATTCATAAAGTTAGGATCTACGAATGAATGGGTTGCCCCGAGATCAATTAAAACCCTAACTAGGCGATGAAAAACGGGAATCGTACCTTCCACCACTTTAGTCGGGTTAGGGATTTGCTGGTTGTCTAAGACATAAATCCTAACTGGCACTTTTGGTTGGCTCCCTCCGGCACTCGACTACTTTGAAGCGGATCTAGCAGGCTGTTGAGTATTCTCTCCTTCCTTAGAGGCATTAGGGCAACTCGAGATGTGATATTCGGTACTACCGCAGAGTAGACACTTTCCTTGCTTTCGCCAGCACTAAGTCTCAGTATGGTTAGACTTGCCACAATATCCACAAGTCACACGAAGAGTCACGACCTGACCAGCTTGAGAATTTCTTTTCGGCTAATTTCGCCCACTCTGATTTCCTTTTGGCGGGGCTCCCCTTGATAGAGTTCCTTTTGGTTTTCTGGGCATCCTCACTCCTCCAGCCCCTCTTCCTATTTTAAGGGGTTGGGTAGACCTTTCATACAGTTCAGGGGTATTGTTTGGGTTACCCCTCTTTCTAGCATGAAAGGTTTTGAATTGGGACTTAACATTCTCTATCCTCTGTGCCTTATCCAAGGCATCCGTAAAAGTGGTGATCTGAGCTGCTGCTAGGAACTCTTGGATTTCCACATTTTACCCTTGAATGAATCTCCTTATCCTTTTGCGATCTGTGACCACCAGCTTAGGGGCAAATTTGAAAAGTTTGGTGAATCGTTCCTCATACTCGACTACACTTAGTAACCTTTGCTTCAACCTAATAAAGTCGTCCTCCCTCTTTTCTTGTATCATTGGCAGGAGGAACTTCACATTAAACTCTCCCTCAAAATTTGCCCAAATCCAGGGGATTTGTTCTCTCTCTCATTTTGCCCTAATAACATTCCACAATGAGTGCACCGCTTCCTCGAACTAGAAGAAGTTCAATTGTCTCTCCTTAGCATAATCTAGGACGGCAAAGACCTCTACCATCCTCTCAAACCCATTTTCTGCTACTTCGGGATCAGATCCTCCGTGAAATCTAGGTGGGGCGTACTTCAAGAAACGCTTTAGGGCTCTATCCTCACCCCTGATGCTCAAGGACATCAGTTATGCGATTAAGGGCTGTAGTCACTTGGTCACCCCATTCATTTCTAGGGTTTTGGTTCGGACCAATCGCTGATCCCTCATCTCTTTTGGGAGTGCGGGGTTGCCGAAACCCACGCCCACGACCCCGTCCACGTTCTCGCCGATCCATTTTTAGCAAGAGTCTAAACGCATAATTAAAAGAGGGTAAATAAGCATAGAAATTTAAAAGTATATGCAAGTTACAAGAACACTTGAAATTAAAGCATAATTCTATACATAAACTAAAAGTCATGTTACAAGAGAACAGTTCATAAAACAAGTCAATAATGTCAAGTACAGGACATAGGCAACCAAGTGCCTCAAAAATATAGGGGTACATTCAACAAAATACAAAAGATTTCAAGGCGAGGATCACCCTTCTATGTCTTAGCTAAAATTAAAAGATCAGAAGATCACTAGTCTAAGTGGACCGAACTAGTAGACCCCATACGCTCAGAAGGATCCTCTTCGGGCTCCTCCTCGGGTTCCGTCTCCTTGGCTCTATCTCCTCCTCATCACTAGGGCCAGCATTCCCAGGTCCTCCTCCACCTATGGCCTCCTCTATGTGATCGGCCATGGTCCCACACTCCTCCAAAATACCGCCCATACGGTCTCTCATCTCCTTTACAATCCGAATAAGGAGCCCCATCAGTCGCCTGAAGCTGAGCGTGGGAGGCGTCAGCCCTCTGACGCCTCCCACGCTCATCGAGGATCCTAGTCTCCAACTCCTGAATCCTGGCAGCTTAGACCTCCATACTGGCCCTTATCACCTCTATCTCTGCTCGAGTTACCCTGAGGTTGTGGGTCAACTGTCTCCTCTCCTCAATCACCCCTAACACTACGCGGTTAGGTAGGTGAACCTCTGGCGGCACGGGCATGTCCTAACCCGACTGGCGGGTTGTGACGACCCCACCTCTCTCTAGGGCGAATCCAAGGGTTTGGCGGACCGCCTGCCCAACTCTCACCGGGACTCACTTACTAGCAATCTCGAAAATAGTAAAGTTCTCAAATCAACCATAATTCAACTTCAATTACAAGCCAAAAGTGAAACGTAACTTTACATTGCCAAATATCCCAAATGTATTAAATCCATAAAAGTACAAGTATAAGGAACTTATACACACTAGATCACGCTTAGTTGCTCCAAACCTCCACTTCCTGTAAGGAAAACAAAAACTAAAGGAATGAACTAAAAGTCCAATGAGGTTCCTAAACAAGCAATCAGGTAGGGAAACCATGGAAACATTACATTTAACAATTTGCATACTTTGTACAGTAATATCTAGTCATTCAAGAAATAAACATTCAATCATTGGAAGGATACGTGCTCACTTGGAGCCATTCATTCAAGTTATTCACTCATTCATTCACCAACCATTTTCCTTATCCCTCCAACATTAGAAAATATTTGCAAGTGAAAACTCTTTCAGTGTTCTTGTCATTCATTCATTGATATCATTGCATTGAATTCACTGGCCAGTTCTCCACCAAATTTCGTGGTAATACTCTAGTATACCAAACATTGTCTCAGGGTCACCAGCTGCCTGACCGAGTCCGCTTCTGACTTGAGTCGACTGGCAACGAAGGGTAAGGGCCCATTTCAGCCAAAAGACTTACATTCATGCACAAGTAGCATTCAATCATTGAAAATTCACTTTTGCTTGGGTCGAGTGCGATAAAGTACACACTCGCCCATCGAAAATCCATTTAGCAATCATGGCAAAACATTTAACATTCCAGCAACATTCACAACATTTCGCATAGTCATTTAAAGCATACACATGCAACGAACACTCACCAGTTTAAGCAAAATAACGTCAAAACTCCCCCCCGGGTTATGCTCTTGATCACCAACAAACCCTAACAACAACCAAGATAAAGTATTATGGTTCAACCACTCAAAGCTTAGGTGAACGAAAGAAAATCCAAGTAACTACTAGTACAAATGTGTAAATATAGTTTTGGAGTGAAAAGAAAACATTGGGATCCAAAAACATGAATAACCAAAGAGTTCTTCATTTCGATTCATGGTTGGAAATTTCCAGCAGCAAAACAATGAAAAGAAACAAGGTAATGCACCTGTTTAAGTTAGGATATTCACTCCAACTCAACATACAATTGTTGTTCAAGGTTTTAGCAAGTAAAGTCAGCGAAATTATGTCCAAAAGACTTCCAAACTAAAGACTTTAAGGCTAAAAGGTAGTAAGGTGCAAAACTGCCATCCAAACCAGAATTTTCACAGCCATGAAACAAGTACAATCATGAGGTTTTTCACCTCCCAATCTTCATAGTTTTCACTCAAATTCACGCACACAAGGCTTAACCAATGTTTGGAACAAGTTTTGGCCAAAACCAATTATGAAATGGTTAGAAAACAACAAGGTAATAGACTTCGCTATCACTTGACCAACAAGCGAAATTTCAGCCAGCAAATTGGAGAAAAATATCAATGAAATCCTTCCATTTCAACCAAAATGCAACACATAAGAAAAACTTAAAGGTTCACTAGTATATTAGGCAACTACATCACCAAATCAGCCTAAAATCAAAGGTAGTAAGCTGCCCCAAAATTTGGACAGCATAACCCCTGTTTTGTCCTATATTTCCCCTCCAAATTCAACACAAAATTTCATGGCCAAACCATCCAAATCAAGACCACAAATGATAGGCTATACAAGCTACTAATTTCAAACCTTAAAACCACCAAAAATAGACAAGTATTCAACTCACATGTCTCCATAACAAGGCTGGCCACCAAGCAAAAGTTCAACTCTACAAGCTGAAATTTCCATAAGCAAACTAATAGAATATGTACAAGCTGAAAAAATCATATGGCATGGCTAAAATTCATAGTAAACATGATATTAACATATTAACACTCATTTTCCTCAATTAAAGCTGGAAATTTTGATTCCCTACACCAATCATGAATTTTTTTCCACATAATATCCCATAATCAACCCTTAAATTCCCTCAAAAGCAAGATAAAAGAGATCAAATGGGTTGTAGGCATGAATACCTTAGAACTCTATGAAGAGAGGCTGCCAAGACCTTGCTCCTCCCAAATCACTCCACCAAAACCCTAAATCTTTCTTAGAGATCAACTTTTGTGGAGTAGTTTGCAAGATCCATGGTTGAAACTCAAGATTCAAGCAAGTTTTTGAGGTTGAAGATGAAGTTCCTTTCTTGTTTTTTCCTCTCTATATTTCGGGCAAGACAAGAATCAAAATGAGGAAATTTTGATCAAATTTTGGTTTTAGTAAAGTTAAGAAAGTCTTTAGTCAAAGTCCAACTTTAAAAGATTTCGCGACACTTGGCTCCTTAGGGTTTGTTCTCATTTTTTTTGTCTTCTAAAGGCTAATCTATCTAGCTAACCTCTAATTATCCCTTTAGCACCTTATAAAATAATATATCTTTATACAAAACTCCACCTAGTCTTCAAAAATTTATCGTACTTACCGCATTAGTGGGTCCTACTTCCATAATGCACTTCCAATTTAATATGTACTAACTTATACAGAAAAATGGTTTAAAACCTTAATTCTCTTATAAAAATATCTAGGAAATTAAGGCAGTAAGTTAAAGTAAAGAAAATGTATTTGAAGAAATAAAATAAAGTAAAATAAAGTAGAGAAAATTTTTCCGGATCCTCACACTCTCTCCCCTTTAAGAAAATTTCGTTCTCCGAAATTTTTACCTTCCATCGTCTCAGATGACTTCGGAACCTGTTGCTTGTCTAAGGGATATACCCGTGCTGGCACTCTTGGTTTGTTTCCTCTTTCATTAGCTTGTCTAGGTTGGTTCTATCCACATGTTGAGCATTATTCCCTCGTGGCTGCTTCTTCGGGCAGTTGTTAATTTTGATGATCGGTACTCCCACAAATCAGACACTTTCGCCCCTTTACCCAACATTCATTTTCAGTATGATTTGTCTTTCCACAATATCCACAAGCCAAGCGATGAGCTACTTTTTGGCTTTCTCGAGGAATTCCCTCTTGTTGCCCTTTTCTTATTTGAACTCCTCTTGAAGAACCTTCTTCTAATTGTCCTAATATCCATGGTGGGTAGTGCAGAAAGTCCGCTCTTCTTACTTTTGAGGGCATTACATTTTTCTTAGTTTCCTCAGGTGTACTAGTAGGTGTACTCCTTTTTCTCGCATGAAACACCTTCACTTACACCCTCGCAATTTCAATTCTTTGAGCTTTTTCAAGGGTTTCTGTGAATGTATTAATTTGCGCAACCGCTAAAGCCTCTTGCATTTCCATATTTAACCCCTGTACAAATCGCCCACCCTCCTTTGCTCCATAGCTACCAATTTAGGAGCAAATTTGGCCAGTTTAGTGAATTGTATTTCATACTCGGCAACACTTAGGGTTCCCTGATATAACCTAATAAAATCATTCTCTCTCTTCTCTTGGACCAGAGGTGGAAAGTATTTCTCATTAAATTCTCTCATAAAATTTACCCAAGTCCATGCCGTCTGTTCTCTTTCCCATTTTGCCCTAATAACATTCCACCATGTCCTGGCTGGTCCCTCAAACTGAAAGACGGCAAATGCCACTTGTCTTTCCTCCATATAATTCAAGGCAGTAAAAATATTAACCATAGCCTCCAACTGATGCTCAGCCATTTTTGGATCAAGCCCTCCAAGGAACTTAGGAGGAATTAAACTTTTGAAAACGCTCTAGAGCCCTGTCCTCTCCGTTTTTCAAGGTTTCCTGGGCTGATTCACTGGAATTCGGTCTTGTTGCTCTACCAATTGCACTAAGATATTAGCCATTTGTTGTATTGCCGTTGCTACTTGATCCCCTGCTTCGGCTCTAGGTTCCTGTTATTGCTCTGCCGCCGCATCTCTTGTTTCTCTTGATTCTTGTACTTGCCTACCGCTTAGTGCTCACGAGTTAAAAACATGTTCGAGTACAAGTACAAGTCACATAAATTCATATAACAAGTAGCAAATATTTAAGAGGGAGAGGACGAGGGCGATAAAGTACACCCTCGCCTCGACAAGTTTACAATCATAAGAATCACATAGCACTTATACAAGTATCATTTCAATCAAGGCAACATGAAACATGCACTTGACACTCACCAAAAGTCAAGAGCAAAGCGAGAGCAAAAACAAGAGGTCAAACGAGCTCCTTGGTGTCCGCGTGATCACTTGAGACATGCACAATCACGGTTACCTAGGTATTTGACCAAGACTACTAAAAAAAATTCCCTTGCTACCCACACTCAAGAGCCTCAAGCTCAGGTCAACTTAAAAGAAAAACTCTCTCACTTAATCACTAAAATAATACTCAAGGAGGACTCAAGAGTTCCATTTTTGAGTCAAGTCGTGGCAAGAAATTTCAATTTCAAAAGAGAAGTACCATGCTTAATTTTTGGCACGAAAATCGAGGAAAGGAAAAAATATTTTCATATCTTTAAAACGTCTAATGCTATGCCCAAGTTTTAGAATATAAGTGAGTGCTCACGTTTCTAAACTTACGAAGTCAAAATGCACCAAAACGTTACTTAATTCATAGTAAATATTGGAGTTAAAAGCTCCAAGTTTCAAATATGAAGCTAGTGGAATTTCTCAAGGATTACTCTAGTTAAAACGCTCAATTTATGGTTCATTTTCACGGAAATTGAGAGCATAAGATTAGGAGGTGAAAAATCTTATTTCGGAGTCAAAGGTAACAACTAGTTTCGCTTGAAGCTTGGCCAACTTCCAAATAATCAAGCTTTCTATCCAAGTCAAGAGAAATCTCATGTGCTCGGTGATATCCATCTCTCAAGTATGAAATGGGGTGCAAATAATCAAAAAGGTTAGGTTTGAAACCCAGAAAATGTTTCCAAGCCACTTTTGAGCTTTTGTCACTTTATAAAGAAAATTTCAGTTTTTGTAACATTTTTTTGAAAAATCATACCTTGAGTTTCATAAGTCCAAAAATTGCAAATCTTATAATGTTGGAAAATAGATTCAATGAACTAAAACTCTCTAGAAGATACTTCCACCAAATTCAAATTAGAAACCAGTCAAATTTTAGTTCCAAATTGCTGTGTCAGCAAAAACAGGGCAAAACAGTCTTGAATTTCAGTGAATTTTGAAAATTTATCAAAATTCATAGGAATCAAACTAGCCCTTAATTTATACCGCTGAAATAACTTCAAGTCTAGTTTCAAACACAACAAATGGAACTCAATTTGGATTTTTCTACACCAAGATACAATAGTTTTTCGAAAGCTGATTTTTGAAACCTGAAACACGAAATTCCAGCTTTGGAACTCACCAAACGCAGTTTCTAATTCAGGTGATAAATAAGGCTACACAAGTCCAAAATTAAAGTGGTTTATGGCGTTGAAAACTAGATTCAAAATACTAAAAATCACTAGAAGAAACTGTCTTCAAATTCATTTCGTAAGGGGAGTGAAATTGAGTTACAAATTGCAGCTGTTCTTGTGCCGCAGTTAAAATAGTAAGAGAAAACAACCAACTTTGCTGGTTCACTGCGACTCATAAAAAATGAACTAGCATGTGTATTTTATACCGTTGGAAAGCCCTCGGAGTCAAGTTTCACATGTAGCAAACGGCACTTGATTTCGACTCCTGTACGAAAGATTATGTTCCATTTAGTGAACACTGGTTGGCTGCCCTGCTCTAAAATTTCCAGATTTTGTTCTTCTCCTATAAGCTTAACTTTAACTCATTCAAATGAAGTGATTTTTGGAAGATAATTTACACACACATAACTCAACATGTAGAAAGCATTTTTGCATCAATTTAACCACAAATTTTGGAATTAAAATAGGGGAAAAACTCCAGCAAATTCGGACAGCAGCCTTGCTTCTTTCTTTCCAAATTCTCCTCCTAAACTCTCACACCAAAACCAAGTTAGAATTTACCATAACAACAACTAACATACAAGAAATCTTCAAGTCCACTACCTAATAATCCTCCTCAAGGCATCTTCCTAAGAGCAAGTCAAGAAAGTAAGAATATCCTCAAGGCATGCTACCTAATCTCAAGGTTCATAGAACCCTTCAACAACCCCAAGTTTATCTAGCTAAAATTAGCTAAAGGATGAGAGAAAAATTGGAGCTTGGAGAGGTTATCTTCTTCCAAGGATAGCAAGCAAAACCTCAAGAAACCAAACACTAAACCTCCAAGAATCTTCCCTCCACCAGTCTTCTACCAAGTTTGAAGATAATCCAAGGTATGAGCAAGGTTGGGAGCAAGATTAGTGGGCAAGATTAAGAGGAAGAAGCTGAAGTTTTCTTGGTTAAAGGAGAGGGGAGGGTTCGGCCAAGAGGAGAGGAAGAGAGTGTGAGTTTTGTGTGTTTTTGTGATGTGAAATGGTGAAAGAAAGAAGTGACATAAAGCCACTTTTTATGGTGCAAAAGTCAACATTTAAATAGTGGTTCATTAATGCTTCTAATTGAGTTTAACTCAAGTCACTCACCTCTAACCCCTCAATTAACTTTCTTAGTCTACAATTGATCATCCTTAACTCTCCAAGACCACTACACTCTCAGATCAAATATTGCCTCAAAAAACGTGTTTTCTCAAATTTTCACTAATTGGGCGATAGAAAAATTAAGTTTAAGGGCAAACGTATTAAAAATATAAAATGAGGAAATGTATCATGCAGATGCAATTAAAATGAATGAAATAAATTAATTGGAGCAAATGAATAAATAAATAAATAGATAAGCTAGTAAAAGAGAATTTCGGGGTCCTCACATTTTAGGCGGACATTACCTATAGTTCGTAAAGGCACAAAATCTGAAACGATCAATGCCTACCTCATAAACTCACCAATATGGCAACAACTACAGAAATTAAAACTGACAGAAAATATGCGAGCAAAATTTGATCCTTCTTTTACTGAATTCCTTCTACATATAGGAGATGGTACTGAAAAGGCTGATCAAAATGATATTATAAAGTTGCCATCTTCAATTTTAGTGAAGCATACGACTAAATCTGATCCACTTGAACAACTCATAGAAGCTGTTTATCCCGAGTTCAAAGATAGCTCAGGCAATTCAGCTTCTTCAAACAACAAAGCAATTTTGACAACTAAAAATTACTTTGTTGTTGAAATAAATTATGCTTTAATAAGCAAATTTCCTAGAGAAGCTACAGAATATTTGAGTTATGATGAAACTCTTAACCCAAATGATCAAGGCCAATATGTCGATTTTTTGAACACTCTTACACCAACTGGTCTTCCACTGCATAGGCTGTTATTGAAACTTGATGCACCTGTAGTTTTGCTTGGAAATCTTGATCCAACTGAGGGACTATGTAATGGAACAAGATTAGTATGCAAGAGCTTCGCAAAAAAATGTAATTCATGCTATAAATTTCTGTTGGTGACTTTGTTGGAAAGCCAGTTTTCATTCATAGAATTCCATTACAGCCATCATCGGATAAGCAATATCTAGTCGCATTCAAACGAACTCAATTTCCAGTCCGCCTATGTTTTTGCAATGACCATAAACAAAGCTCAAGGACAAACACTTGACTTTGTGGGTATTTACTTAAAGGAACTGGTATTTTTACATGGACAGCTATATGTTGCACTCTTACGTGCAAAAACAGCTAGAGCAGTGAAAGTGGCTTATTAAGCCTGCTTATTTTGATATGCCTAACAGTGAGCGTACAAAGAATATTGTTTATAGAGAAGTACTTGACAAATTTGAAGTTTTAGAGCCAAGTATATATTAACCCTCTTTTTCTTTATAACTTCTGAATTCTATCATCAATCAATTCTAAAACTGTCAACTTGATTATGTTTATATTACACTCAATCTTTTATAATAGGTGAAAATGTCTAGACACATTTCTTCAGTGCTGGATATCAAGAAAAATACGAAACATTGGACTATCATTGTCCAGGTTATTGAGAGGAATCATGTCCATGTTACCAAGTCATCCAAGAACATGAGACGCATTTGGGCCACTAATGCACAGGTAATATTTAATCTCTACCAACAAAAAACTTCTGATCTAATGTTCAGTTACAATAATCATAAATACTAATCAATTGTTGTATAATAACAAGGAACAAAAGTCCCTATACTCATATATGATGGTTGCATTCGATTTTTTCACAACCTTCTTTGGCCATTCAAGTGATATTATATCTCCAATGTAGTAGTGGCTAATAATGATGAATATTATAGAGCCAGCAACTATGAATTCTCTTGGATTCTCAGTTACAAAACTTTAGTTCAGAACTACCCTAAAACAATTCCACCAATGTTGCCCTGCTCTTTTGAACTCACTAAATTCAATGACCTCTACAAATTCGCAGATTCGAATGTTCTGCAGAGTAAGATCACTACTAAATTCAATTACTTTATAAATTATATACTCACTATTTTTTTTTTAATGTTATCTAACATAAATTGCATTTTCAATGTAAGATATCACTGGTTTTGTGGTACAAATTTTCCCACATAAGGAGCCGAATCCAGGATCAACTTCAAGAGATCTTATCATAGTGAACCAAAAGTAAGATTAATATATTATCTTTACTTTGTAAATGTATTACAATCACTTAATAATTCATATTTTTATGAAGGAAAAAACTTATGATTCTGACTCTCTGGAATGAATTTGAGCAAGAAGAAGGAAGCAAAATTGCTAATATCATTATTGCTGCCCCCCTGGTGATTGCTATGCGCATAAAGGTCACAACATTTAACTGTAAGTAAATCTTTCATCATTTTCAAATCTGATTCCATTTTAGATAAGAAATTGATTATGTCACTAAGTAAATTTTGAATACCATTTTAGCATTGTCAATGACAACAAGGCTGCCCACCTGCATCTTATTGAATCCGCCAATTATCGAAGCAGCAAAACAAAGGCAATGGTCAGTGCTATTAGTATTTATATTGTATGAACCTATCTGAGTCTAAAAATTATTCATATATAACAATGCTTTATCAGTTAAAATTTTTATTTAGGTTTAATGCACACAAAGAAGAGATCAAAAGTATGGTTGAGGCAAAGACATACAAAGATTCTACAATTCTACTACCACCACCAAAAGAAGAAGACATCACAGACATTCAAACAGCATTAGGTTCATATCCAAATGTATGGCAATTTTATACATATATACATCTCTTTCTGTTATTCGACTAATTTTAAATATTTTTACGATATTAATTATACTGATTTTATAATCTAATATTACATTAATCAGCAAAAGACTGCTTGCATATGTGGAAATACAAGGTTGGCATATGGTCAAAACAATTTTTACTTCATAGCATGCAAAAACTGCCAAAAATTAGTAGACGCTGCTCTCAATTGGATCATGACCTAGGTATTTTTGAAAAGAAATCATTCATGATCAATACCGTTATGTTCAGTAAAACCTTATCGTTATAGCAAAACTAATTCTTGCTCTATATATTATAGGTGTCGTATTATAATTACACTGACAGATAATGCTGGATCATTGAATGCCACTATCTTTGGTCAAGGTGCTGAAAAACTGATACCATACAATGCCATGCAGCTTAAACAAATTGAAGATGATGTGAGTTCCAAAAATCAGCTCATTTTATGAATCAAATTTTTACCATTTCATCAAGCTTGACTATAGTTACTTTTAATTTCAGCTATCTCATTTCAACAACAAAATAGTCTTTTTCCTTTTGCAAGTTTTTCTTAATCACCGTATACATTGAAACTTGAAACTGATCACATCCCTCATTTGTGATATCAGCAAATTCCAATTGCCAGTGAATTGGATCAGTCCATCAGGAAACATCAAATCATTTGCTTCAGTCGAAGTTATGTCTCGGAATATCAAAATTTGCCACAAAAGAGAATCAGCGTTGTTAAGGCATATGCTCTTGAAGAATTCACGAAACAATTGGCAGCACCAACAAATCCTACAGCAGAATTAACAGGACCTAAAGTTGGCACATCTACTACATCTGGCATAAAAATGTTGCAGAAGGTGAACTTTTTACTACTACCACCAAATTAGTTCTTGAAGAAATAGCAGGAACCACCTCTTTGGCAGCACACACATCAAGTTCAGCAACTTACTATGAAAAGGAGCTTGCCCTTCAATGATGAAATCACAAAAAATGATTCTGATGAAACCGAGATTACTTCTACAGCAAAGGTGCAAGACTCTGTTGGAAAAACATCTAAGGCTAAAACTCGAACAAAAGAAAAAGTAAATGCTAGCCCTGCAAAGAAATCCAAGACTGCCTTGCACATTAACTAGCATTGCTAAATTGTCAACCTCTTTTGGTATGCCATTTGTCTAGACTTTTCTTTTGCTATCAATCACTTCAAACTTTCTTTTGGCATAATACTATGATCTACTACGGTATCTCTAAAATTCCACTGAAATTCCTATGATATTGGATACATATTAATTGACTTGCCTTTTGTTAATTGTGTCTAGACCTATATATAGACTGCTTAAGTTTGATTCTTTAAATATATGTTCCACTAAAAGTTTAACTACCGTAGACTGGCTTTGCTTTACTTTACTTGGTTTGTTGCTGATCATTAAATGGCGGTTTATTTCTCACCTATTAGAAAAATAACTAAAAGTTTAAAAACACAACTCATTGCACAACCAATTCAAAACTACAAATGCATCATCCTTCTGTGGGCCACTACAGTCCATGCTAGTAATAATTAATTTGTTTTTAAAGCCTTGTGTCTTGGTGTGCCACATGTCGAGATGTTATTTCTAGCTCCTACAAACTATCATAAATTACTAATTCTATGTCGAGATGCTATTTCTATGCACAGCCAGTCCATGCTAGTAATAATTAATTTGTTTTTAAAGCCTTGTGTCTTGGTGTGCCACATGTCGAGATGTTTTTTCTAGCCCCTACAAACTATCATAAATTACTAATTCAACTTCCACCAATTATTGTAGTGAAAAGCCTGAAAACAAATATAATTCTGAATTGAGTTTCAATCTTCTCTCTTAGTGCTTGATGTTCGCATAGTTTTACATCACTGAGCATCCCAAAGGTTGTTTTGCTGTCTTGCGCCAAAAGGTAGCGTGTTTTAGGTACACATAACAAAAAGGTAACGCGGAAAATTGCAGTACTGAACCTGATTTGATTTCTAGCTCCAATACCATACGTTGTCAAAGCGAGGGATCCATGTGCTCTTCATCTTAGAAAGTGTTTATTTGCAAGGGAAAATGTGAGAAATTGAGGGAAAGTTAATTACTTTTTTCCTTTGTGCATGTTTATTTATCAAGAAAATTATTTAATTTTCCTATGCTTTCTCCCACTTTTCTGCATTTTGTATCCTGTAAAATTTGCTGGATTTTGAGGAAAATTGGTTGTTAGATACAAAAACTCTAATAACCGTTAGTAACTATTACTAATTTTTCATTTTTTCTCAAATTTTTTCTTGGTAACCAAACATGTTTCAGGAAAAAGATTTTCCTTTTTCTTTACCTCACTTTCTTGCACTTTATTTCCCACATGATTTTCCTTCGATCTAACATAGCCTTAGTGTTTCTTCTTATGTAAAAATTTGGGATTTCCATGTCCACATGAGTAGCAAGGCTATTGAAGTATTCAAGTCATGAAAATAATTTGTGCTTGTAAAATTTCACATCCATTGTTGATGTGATATTAGCACAGAATGCACATCTTTTTCACAATTTATGTTCTGTTAACATCTGAATTTGGAATGAGGATAGAAACTTAGTGTTTTTGCCCGTATTGTGGATTATCATGGGATCATTCACCACCATTTCTATAGTGGGCATAAGTAGTTTAGCGTTTGGAACGTCCCACAAATATGCACCATTTAACAAGCAACATTTAGGTATACCTGTTCTGTATTGTCTATATATGAGGTTTGAACCCTAGTGGAAAAGAAATCTTCAAGATATGATGCGGGCACTTTAAATACGGCTTCCTTGTTGCAACAATACACAAGATGGTTAGTTGGTTGCAACATCCATATAATTATGTAATTGATGAATATATTGATAATTATACAGTATCTTGTTCATGTGCTTGTAACATGCTCTAGCCGGAGGAATTCGGCAATAATGGACTGCTGTGGAATATAAATTCAAAACTCCGGCGGCTCAATTTGTGGGATGCGAATAAAAAACATTATCTTTCAATGCTTATCACTTGCTCCAATTGGGGGCAACAGGTTGAGGAGGTTTTGATTTAATGATTAAGATTGAAACCTCAAAACGTAGAGGTCTTAAGCTCAAATTTCCTCTTCACCCTCCCACTTCTTAAGTTTCAATCTTCCTCCGCTGAAAAAGAAAAAAGAGCTGGAACTGTCAACCAAGAACAATTCTTTAAATAAATACACAAATTAAAGGTAAGGATTCGGCAGTCAAATAGCCTAGAATACAAAATCAAGTTGAGAGCAATTAAATGTGCATTAGACGCATGTTGGCATATTGTTCGTTCGTGAATTCTTTAGCTCTTGACAACAGATTCCTGCTTTGGCATCACCTTAATTTGGTTTCTGTGGATTATAAGTTTTTGCTTAACAAAAGACATTAAAATTTGTCATATTGTTGCAGGCCAGTGGGACAGACACCTGATACGACTTTTCTACCAGTAAAAAATTGATTCAGTGCAAAATATGGGAAATACTACACAATATCCAACACATAAGATCAATTTTAACTAAAATGGCCACCTTCTAGATTATATGATGCTACAAATGCATATCTTGAAATATTATCACTAGCACAAATATATATGAAATCATGAATGCCTTTCTATATATGCATTATAATTTAGAGAACAACAACTAAGAAAACTGTTTAGCTTTCACTTTAAATCATT
The DNA here is from genome assembly GCA_023065735.1 of Coffea humblotiana. NCBI lineage: Eukaryota > Viridiplantae > Streptophyta > Magnoliopsida > Gentianales > Rubiaceae > Coffea > Coffea humblotiana. The sequence continues at coordinate 68,956 of JACYVW010000094.1, forward strand.
GATAGACTAGGCCAAATCACCAATGGGTGTAAAAACTTCTTATGTTTAACTGCCGTAAAATCATTAACCATTGCTGAAAAAGAAAATCATCATTAACCTTTGCTTAAGTATAGACTGTAGAAGGATCAAGAAATTTAAAATCTGTAAACTTGATCAAAGTTTCAGAATTGTGAACAAAGGTATTACAGCATTGATAGAAACTTTCTATGGAGCCTACTGGTGCCATCCGTGGCAACTGTGATCTACTTCTAAAGCCGCATTAGTTTTGTTGAATGATCACTTATTATAATAATAATAATAATAATAATAATAATAATAATATAATAATAATATAATAATAATAATATTATTTATTATTATTATTATTATTATATTATTTACATCATCATACCCATTAGAGGTGTCAAAATGGGTGATTTAGGCGAGTTAAAATGGGCATTGGGTATAAGTGAGTCAATGCATTTATACTTATTTAATTAGATAGGTATAAATGAGTAAGTCAAAAAATGAATTGAGTAACCCAGTTACCCATTTATAACCCATTTATTTTAACTTTTTATAAACTCATTTAAATTCATTGTTGCAAACTAAATTATCAATTTATACCACCCTTTGCGGCCATCATTAGTTTTAAATATTTACTTATAATGCTCAATATGCCTAATTACCATTTTTTTTCAATCTGTGCTCTATCTCGCAAAAATTACATACTATTTAATAACCCAACAATAAGAATATAAAATTTTGAACAAAGTACTATGAAAGTTAACTTAAAAACTTAATCCAAAAACTTTGAACCCCTAACATTTTTTCGTGTGTAAATTTAAAATTTTATTTTGGAAAGGCAAGAAAGGAGGCTAAAACTTGTCATAAATTAGTAATGCTGAAAAATGAGCAACTTAACAAACTATGAGAAAATAAAATGATAAGATAAAACCAACAAATAATAATAATAATGAAACAAAAGTAGTTAACATCATGGCAAAATGAAGAATTTGGAAAAAAAAATTGAGGACGATATCTATTTGTGGCAAAAATGCATCAAATGCTTGTTAAGGCTAAAAAATAAAACATTCCACTGTATACAAGGTTTAAGCAATATTAATGCATGAAAGTCTCCAACAATGAGTTCAATAATCAAACGCAGGCCTCAAATTTCTTCTAAATGGGTGGGGGAAGAGAGGAGGATTGGAGAAGACAATTCGAAATGAGTTAATTGGGTTTGGTGTATTACCCATTAAATGGGTATTATTGGGTAGCACATTTATACCTACATATAAAAACTTAAAATACCCATATCCATCTATTCATGAGCAATTATGGGTAAATTTAGTTAAATGGATTTGATTGTCACCTATAATACACATGACCATGATCTTGTAGCTTTCGAATATACTGTATCTATTTCAACTAGAGCCGTCAACAATAGATCACATGTTATGAAAATTGACCAATGTTGTATTTGATTCAAAAGCAAACAAACGTGCAGAAATTTGTAAAATAAATTTCACAAACAAAGAACCGTTGGATGATGACCTCTTGAGGCATTTGTCTCCGCTTAGTATTTGCCATAGGGATATAGCAAATTATCTCATAAATAATAATCAAATGTTTAAAATTAGTTTCAAAGTTAAGAAACTGATTTATTTATGAAAAATTGTTGTCCTAATGGCCACATAACGATCAGACATTACGTCAATCATTTTAGATGCAATAAGTTACAAACAAGCACTTTCAAACATGAGAAAATGCCAAAGTAGCTTCAAGAAATTCTGACTGTTACAAATATCTTGCCATGAATCCAAACCTTCACAGAACTGGATCCAGCATTCAATGCCGAATCCAATTCTGCCAATCTGAGGCCAGATCTGATTCTGGGAACAGGCCAAGATAGATTCAGCGCTGAATAACTAATGATCCGGACCGAATCTAAGGCTGAATCAAACTGAAAATTGAGGACTCCAGGGACACGATCCAGGCTTGGATCCGGCTTGATTCTTTTGTAAATAAAAGTTTGGATGATTTTGGCTTTGGTGATCCTACATACCATGACAGGCTCTGAGGACTATAAGGCCTTGTTTGGGGTTGTGATATGCATATTAAAAAAAAAGGCATTTTTAAGTACTAAAATTGCTTTTAAACTATTTGATAATTAATTTTTTGTAGTTTAAGGATTCCCCTTTTTGGTAATTTAAAAGCACTTGTATTTTAAGTACTTCTTTATAAGCCATCATAACCATAGTTATTAAACCCAGCCCGGAGAGGAACCCGGCGAAGGAGGTGGGTCAACGGGTTATTGGTTCTGTGACGCCCCCACTTCTCCCTAAGGCGAATCCAAGGGTATCCGCGGAACGCCTGCCTACCTCTCGCCAGGACTCGATTCAAGTCAAATTTAAACTTAACGATACACCACCAATAAGAAAAGCCAAAATAAAGAAAAGTCACTTCCTTACATAAATATTCAAATCCTACATCATGAAGTTTCCAAAGGTACATCAACTTTCCCCAAAATACAACCACTAGAAGTCGACTAATCAATTACATCAAAAAATTCTAATCAAAAGTAATCAGGTCGCCTTCTCCAAAATCTTTCCATTTCGATCTCCTGTTAAGGAAAACAAACTAATGGGGTGAGCGAATGCTCAGTGAGGCCAAGGAAAAACATGCGAACACATAGTTCAAGTAACAATGACATTTGTACAAGAATTAAATCTAGAAAGTTCAAGTAATTCACAATTAATACTAAAACACGATTAATAAGGATACAGGAGCTCTCAGGAGTTAGATTCCACTTGCTTTGCCGGGGCTCGATCCAATACCTCCACGTGATGACACTTCGTCAACCGGGTAGGTATTAAATCCGTAGAACTTCACTTACTTCACAATCCCGTTCACCGGTACTCCCCCTGCTCCGGGCCCGCACATCAATTTAGAAAAGGCGATACTACTCGAGTATGCCAAGCTAGATCTCTCAAATAGATCAACTTTATGATTTTCTCATGGCTCACCAAGCTTCTCGACCAAGTCCATGCCGGCTCGAGTCGCAAGGTCGGCCGATGAGTTTGGGTGTCCCCCACGATTTCACGTATAAGGCGATGAAATTCACTCCAATCGACATAGTCAACACAAGTGTAATTTACAATTGCAACACTTCACGTAATTCAGTTAGCAATTCACTTCACACACTTCAATTATAATTCACGTAAAAGAGAACGAGTGCGATAAAGTACACACTCGTCTCGACAATTCCAAAATACTTAATTAATAAGGAACAATTCAAGTATTTAGCAACAATTCATGCACTTGACACTCACTAATTCAAAACAAGTGAGTAAGTGAGCAAATACAATCTTTAGTTGACCGTTCCGAGATTCTCTTCAAGATCCTCTTGAGCGCCTGAAGAATTAATGATTAACAATCACTCACATACATTCACGACCACTTATTAATCAAGGGAAAATGTACACTTGCTTAAAAATTAAGACAATGTCTTAAAAGAGAACGTTAATCCTTCAAATCGAGATTCAAAAGTGAGAATTTAAAGTCACAAGTGAAACTTATATCCTCCATGAAATCGAGCTTAAAACGGTTTATCAATCTCGAAAGGAAGTGAAAAGTTCTAAAAAGTTCATTTCCTAAAGAATCAGAAATTTTCAGCTTTGCGCGACAAAACTTGGAAAATTAGATCTTGAGTTTGGTACTTCCAAAAATGGAAAAATTTATACCGTTGGAAACTAGATCCAAAGTACTAAAAGTTTTCAGAAGACACTTTTTCAAGATTCGAACCAGAAAGCATTTAAATTTCAGCTCAAAGTTTCGGATTCATGAAGACAAGACAGAACCAGTCTTGATTTTCAGCGATGTTTGGAAATTCAGCAAAATTCATAGGAAGTGAATCAGCCTTTGAAATTTATAACACAATAAGGGTCCCAAATAAAGTTTCAAACACAATAACCAGAACTAAATTTGGAGTTTTGAACAACAAGATATAACAGTTTGAAGCCGGTTGATTTTCACGACCTGATCAGTGAATTTCCAGTTTTAAAGAGCAATTTTTGGGCCATCATTTGGGTATCGAAATGATGTTGAAATTATGCCAATTTGGTACACTTAAACTTCGATATGCAGACTACCTCTCTATCAAAATTTAGGCAAAAACTCGCATAGGAAGGCAGTTAACCAAATGACCAAAGTTGTGAAATTTCTCAAAGCTAATCTGCCAACCCTATCTCTCTTTCTTTTTCAAAAGTTTTGTCCAACGAAATCAGCCCCAATTCGCTCCATTTTTTAAACCAAGATTCCAGAAACATTTAATGAGAAATTGATGGGTAAATGACACTAAAAGTTTTGAAATATAACATCCCAAAACAGACTTGGCCATTAGGTCAACAGGGAAGGGAAAATTTTCCAGTTTCCAGCTTTGTTGCAGTTTCGAAATCAAACCATATCTAACTCTATACGAATCCAAATTGAGAATAGTTTATGGCGTTAGAAACTAGGTTCAAAATGTTACATTTCATCAGAAGGCATCATTTTGAAATTATTTTCACAAGTGGGACAAAATCAAGCCACAAGATGCAGCTTCCCAGTTTCATTCGGACAACCAGGCAAAGCAGGACAGTCCACTTTGCCGACTCACCACGGTTTGCTCAAAATGAACAGCAGGGGATTCTTATACCGTTTGAAAACTCTGAATGTCTAGTTTTGAATGCCACAAACGGCACTCAATTTCAACGTTTGTACAAAGAGTTATGCTCAGACAAAGAGCCACTGTCCGGTTACCCTGCTAGCGAATTTTCAGATTTCAAACTTTACCAAAACTCAAGTTTTATGCAACCATTCGACATGATTTTTGAAAGACACTTTCTACACACATAATACAACATATATCCATCAATTTAACAACCAACCAATCATCAAAATTTCGAATAAAAAGCAGGACAACATGAACAGAATTTCGGCTAGCTTTCCTTTCACAATTTTTCCAACTTTCTCTCCACTTTCTAACCATAATCATCTCATTCATCACATGAACAACAATTATCAAACAATATAGCCTCAAGTCAACTACCTAAAGGCCTCCTCAAGACATCTAGCTTAGGATTTAAAGCAAGATAAATGTTTCCTCAAGTCCGCTAGCCTATAAACGCGATCAGGGTTTCAAACCCATGAGAACTAAGCTCTACTCTTCTTATAATTTGAAAGATTAAAGAGGTGAAGAGGGTTACCTTCCAAGCTACTAAACCCTAGGAGTAAGTGATTGTTTCTTCCAATTTTCACCAAGAAAACTCCACAAGCCTTCACCTTTCTTCTTGCTAGAGTGGAATTTCAAATTGTTTGTGATTTGGTGGAGGATTTGTGAGCAAAATGGAAGCTAGAAGAATGGGGTTTCTTCCCCCTTTTTCCCTTGCTTGGTTTGGCCGAATGGAGGAGAGAGAGATGAGGGAGTTGAGTGTGAAGCTTGTGTGAGAAGATTGGAGGGAAAAGTAGCTCTTAAGCTTTGCCAAAAAGTCAACATTCAATAGTGTCGTAATAGGGTTTCGTACTACCACTTTCTCTCTCGTTTGGTACACTTATACACTAATCCTCTAAGGTAATTCCTCTAACACTTTAATTACTCATACTTACAAGTCTAATACTAATTCCTCAATTCACCAATTAAGCGGACCAGCACGACTTCTGAGAAACTTTCGACGTGCGCGCGAAAAAGCGAAATTTAAGGGCAATTCATGCAATACTAGAATAATTAAGTAACACTAGGGCAAATAATTATGAAAATGACTAAATTAAGAATAAAACATGAGTCCTCACAGGTTCAACCGGTGGGTCACTGAATATATTTAAATATTATATTTCATAATTTTTCATATAAGATATATGATATAAATTGTAATAGAAAATGCCATAGCAAAAGCTCATTTAATTTAATTTGCTATAAAATAATTAATTCATATAAGAATCAATCAAATATAAAATTATTTAGTAATATACCAAACTTCAAGTGTAAAATTTTATCTATGTTTAGTGTAATTATCTAGCTTATTTATGAATTTTAAGTACAAAAAATTATTAAAAATTGTGACGACCCCACCTCCCCCTAAGGCGAACCAAAGGGTTCGGCGGACCGCCTGCCCATCTCTCGCTGGGACTCACTTCAATCCTCAAATGAAAGACAGATCAATTCCAATGATTTCATCTAAATAAGCCAAAATAATAACATGACGATAATATTTCATTGCACAAGTACATCCGTGGATATAAATCTCAGTCAACTACATCGAGTTCCACATCTCACAATTTCCCCAAAGATCAATTACAACATACCAAACTATACAAAAGACTAGCCTTCACTAGTATCTTCCAATCACTTCCTTCACGTCACTTTCCTGTTAAGGAATAACAAATGGAATGGGATGAGCTAACGTTCAGTGAGGCCAAGAAAAGCATGCAAACACGTAGTTCAAGTAATAATAACACTTGTACGAGGAGTAAAGCTATAACATTCTAGTAATTCACGATTAACAATTAAACACACTTGAGTAGGATACAGTAGCTCTCAGGAGCTAATTTCCAATTACTTTGTCCAAGTTCGATCCAATACCTCCACGTGGTGACACTCCGTCAACCGGGTAGGTATTTAATTCTGTAGAACTTCACTTACTCTATTCATGGTTCTGAGTCGACATGAGAGGTACCTCCCACCTGAATCGGTGTGGTACATGCTACCGCTCAGAGAAATAAGTGGTTGATGAGACATCGCTCCAATCGACTTATACTTTGATTATGGTTCTGAGTCGACATGAGAGGTACCTCCCAACCGAATCGGTGTGGTACGTACTACCGCCCAGAGAACCGATTATAGCACTTATGAGTGGTCGATGAGACATCGCTCCAATCGACTGAAAATAGTTTAGGGTTCTAAGTCGACATGAGAGGTACCTCCCACCCGAATCGGTGTGGTACATACTATCGCTCAGAGAACCGATTATAATTGTTTATGGTACTGAGCGAACCGATTATTTGTTTAGGGTTTTGAGTCGACATGAGAGGTACCTCTCACCCGAATCGGTGTGGTACATGCTATCGCTCAGGGAACCGATTAAAGCACTGAAACGGTATGAGAGGCACCTCCCACCCAGATTGGTGTGGTACATGCATCCACTAAGGGTTTATGAGTTAAACATGTTTATGAACAATTACCGATCATGCGTATTCATGTAATAAGTATCGTATAATTAAAAGAAACAGAGGACGAGGGCGTCCCCACGAGTATACACATAAGTCGAGGAGGTTCACTCCACTCGACATCACACACAAATATGGTTTGCAATAGCAACACTTCACTTAATTCACTTCACACCAATTCGAATATCAATTCACATAGCACAATTCAATTGTAACATCACTAAAAGGAGAACGAGCGCGATAAAGTACGCACTCGTCTCGACAAGTTTTACGTATCATGTATAACACTTGTACAATTTACATTTCAATCACATAAGCATTTAACATGCACTTGACACTCACCGATTCAAAATAAGTAAGCAAACAAAGCTTTAAGTGTCCGCACCGAGATTCCCTTCGAAATCCCCTTGAGCGCTTGAACAATTAACAAGTATTTCTCACTCACAATCACGTATTAATCAAGAAAGAAGGTACACTCATTTAGACTAGTCGATACCTCAAACAACGAAGTTTAACCACTCAAAATAAAGGTTCAAAAGTGAGGATTTATTAACACAAGAAAAACTGATTTCCTCCATGAAATCAAGTTTAAAAGGATCAATCATTATCAAAGGGTAGAGAAATGTTTCCAAAAACTCATTTCTCATCAAGTTGAAAAATTTCAGTTTTGCACGTCAAATTTAGGAAAATCAGAACTTGCACTCTGTAGATCCAAAAATGGAAAATCTTATACCGTTGGAATCTTGTTTCAAAGTAATAAAAGTTCCTAGAAGACACTTTTCCAAGATTCTAAACAGAAGACATTCATTTTCCGGCTCAAAGTGGCTGATCTAAGTAAACAAGGCAGTTTCAGTCATGTTTTTCGGCAAACTTTGGAAATTTGGAAAAATTCACAGAAAGTGAACTAGCCTTTGAAATTCATAACACAATAAGAGTTCCAATCAAGGTTTTCAAAAAAATATATGGAACTAAATTCGGAAGTCCTGAGCGTCAAGATATAGTAGTTCAAAGTCGGTTAAAATTGAAGACTGTTCTGTGAATTTTCCAGATTTGAAAACAAACTTTGGGACTTCAGTTGGGTATCGAAATGGTCTTAGAATATCACCAATTTTGGTACACTCAAACTTTCATATGAGGAATACTTCACTATCAATTTTCACGCAAAAACTTGTAAGGGAAGGGAGTTAACAAAACTACCAAAGTTCAAGAAATTTCAAAGCAAATCTGTCTTCTTGGTTTTCTTTCCTTTCCAAACATTTTGCCCAATGAGATCAACTCCAATTTGATTCATTTTTTAAACCAAGGTCCAAGAAACATTCAATAAGCAATTTAAAATCAATGGACAACAAGATTTTCACAACAAAATGTCCCAAATCAAGCCTTACCATTCGGCTAGCAAGAAAGAAGAAATTTCCAGATTTCAAGCTTTGTCACGTTTTAGAAATTGAACCATATCTCACTCAATACAACTTGAAATTAAGAATGGTTGGTGGCGTTAAAAACTAGATTTAAAAGGGTAAATTTCATCAGAACAGGTCGTTATCAAAATCAGTTTGAAAATGAGAGAAATTCGAGCCACAATTTGCAGCTTCTAGCTTCCTCTCGGATAAACAGTCTAGCAGGACAGCAAACTTTGAAGAACCACTACAGATCACTCAGTTCGAATTAGAAGGTTTATTTTATACCGTTGAAAATCTCCAAGTGTCTAGTTTCAAATGCCGTAAACAGTACTCGATTTTGACTTTTGTACAAAGAGATATGTTCCTTCAAAGTGACACTGTTCCGACTGCCTGGACACATTTTCCAGATTTCTTCAAGTTTCGAAAATTCAATTTTTGCTCAACCAATTCAAATGATTTTTGGTAGAAACTTTCTACACACAATATATGACATATATACATCAGTTTCACAGTCATTGGAGCATCAAAATTTCGAAATATAGGCACGGTAAAAACAGGACAGATTCGGCCATCCCACTTGCACCACTCTCTTTCGATTTTTCCTTCAATTTCTAACCTTAACACTCATCACAAACACACTAACACACATTTTAACATCATGGTAGTCCTTATATAACCAAGGTGGGAGTTCATAGAGCCCACTTCAACCAATCCAATCCAAATAACAAAAACAACAAGGAAGTTACAAGCTTCAAAACCAAGAATGAAACTCTTTAAAGCCAAGAAATGAAAGATTGGATGAGTTAAGGTGTATACCTCTTGAACCCTTGAAGAATCAGAAATTTTTTTATCACAAAAATTCCAAGAAAACCGCCAAGATGAAGTCTTCCACCAAGCTTAACCTAATCTCTAAGTGATATGGAAGTTGAGTGAAGATTTTGGAGTGAAATTGTGCAAGAATGGAGCAAGAATGGTGAAGAGTTTTCTCTTCTTCTTCCTTGGCTGGTTTGGCCGGCACTAAGAGAGAGAAAAGAGAGGTTGGTGTGATGTGAAACTTCCTTTGGAAGCTTGAGGGTTTTGTGGCCAAAATTCTAACAAAAGTCAACTGAGAATAGTGCTCGCGCGCGCGCGTTTCGTATCCGATTTCTCTCGGGTTTGTTTCACTTGTGCACTAAACCTCAAATGTATTTCCTTTAATACTATAATTATCCACTCTTAGTAGTCTAGTATAAGTTTCTTAAATCTCCACTTAGCCGTTCCGGCTCGATTTACGCGAACTTCCGATGATATAATTAACTTACAAGAAATTCATGTAACGATGATATAATTAACTAACTCTAGGGTAAATAATTATAAAAATAACTATTTTAAGAATAAACATGAGTTCTCAAATCTCCAAAATCATTGCACTCTCGGATCGAATATTGCCTCGAAAACGTGTATTTGCTATTTCTCGCTAAACGAGCCGTAGAAAAATTAAATTCGCGAACGGAACGTTTTAAAAATATAAAAGAGACATTTTTTTCATACAAATGGGTTTTAAAATGAATGAAATAAATTATTCGGAGTAAACGGGTGAATAAATGATTAATTAAGCCATTAAAATAATATAAAAGTAAGAAATAAAATCCGGGTCCTCATAAAAATAATATTTGTCTTTAAAATGAATTATATAATATTTTATTTTTTAAATCCATTTTATAACTTATAGAGCTTGGAGGGTCATAAATTTTTATTAAAAGATTCCAAATAAATTTGTTTTAGAGAATAAAAAAAAAGATAGAATTGACAAAACGTTTATATATTATAATAAAGCTATTCCACTAACATATTTTGAAGTAGCCTAGTGGTAAGCATGTTGTATTGTTGGCCAAAGGTTCAAGGTTCAAACTCTAGCAAAGGCAATAAAATTTTTCCACAAAACCCGGTTCGTGGACAAAACCGGCCGGATTTCCGGTTTAATCCTGTTAGACCGCCGGATCGTTGACTAGTCAATGGTTTACGTGCTTAAACGATCTGATTTAAAACCCAGTCCGGCCCAATGGCCAGTTCACCGATTTGACCGCCGGGTCGGGTTTAATAACTATGATCATAACCCCGAATGGCCTAAGTCACTCACCTTGATACTTACATATTACTTACCAACATTATGAGACTCAAAAAGATCATCTTTTTCCAAAAAAAGATCTATCCTTGTCAATTGAGTCAATGTAGGTGGACAATTATGGTCCTTCAAGCCCATGTATCAACTTCATCATCTTTAGGCAGCTTCGAGTTACAAACCTAGGATTGGTGACACATTTGCAAATCCATCCTAGAATAGAAAATTAGATACTCCGACAGGTAAAAGTTCTCTTTCTCTCTCTCTCTATATATATATAATCTCTCTCTCTCTATACATAGAGAGAGAACAAGTTCTATGCATTGACTGCCGACTTGAGCCCAGTAGGCATCACTGATGAAGCCATCACTACATCATGCCTGAAGTCATCATCCGGCTATGGAACTGATTTTCTGTTTGTTTTGAATCTAATTTGGAAAAATCAACTTGTAGTTCTCAAAGTTTGGTGATTAGACCGAATTAGCTATAATATTGAAAATCTATACAAATGTAGTCAGTAATGTATATTAATTGGCCAAATTGGTTCCTAATGCTTTGTAAAATATAAGAAAATTTCTTACAAAAAAAATCTAAGAAATTTATTAGTATAGTTTACAATAACCAAAATTCTATACGAAAAACTTCATAGTTCTAAAAACTGTAAAGTAAGTGTAAGGCATTCGCTTTGAACCATATGAAAACGCGTGGTAGAGATGCCAATTTGGAACTTGTACATAACAGTAAAAAAGTGCATGTACAAAAAAGTACACAAAATAAACGAATAAAGCGTATGCACCACACATGATTTACTTTGTTATTAAATTTGATTTTTAAGATTATCTTACGCTTATTTTTAGAGATTATGAAAGCATTATGATTTTTCTATAATTTTTGTGTTATTTTTGTAGAATTTTCATGTATTTTAACCTATTTAAATAAAATTTCTTAGACTTCATAAAATATGAAGGACCAATTTGGTCCATTTAATGCACTTTAGGACTATGTTTTTTCGGACACAAACATTAGGAGTAACTCGATCGGAATTAAATACTTTGGGGACTAAATTTATTTTGGCTAAAACGTCCAAAACTAATTTGATGGAACTCCCAAACATTGAGAACTAAAAATGTATTTTTTTCAAATCTAAATTTTAGTTCAAAAGAACGATAAAACTTCATACAATATTTCAGCCGGCAACTATTTGCTTGGCATTAATAGTTGACTCAAACCAATAAGATGCAAAAAATCACAATAAGGTCCACGTACCATCATGCTCATCATAAACAATGATTTTCATCTTAATTCGTAGAATGGAAATTTACCAATTTGGCCCCTCACATTTTTTTAAAAAAAAATTAGTCTCTCATATTTAAAATCAGCCACACTAGTTCATATGATATAAAAAAAGTCTACCTGTTTGATCCCAAAACTCATTTTTGCTCACTTCTCTGGCTAAAAAGCACGTGCCTCCTTCACTTGCCCATAATTTCAAGCACACGCTGTGCAAACCTTTGTGAGCACATGAGGCAGGCCTACCATTTTGGGCAAAGAAGTGAATGAAAATGAAACACTTCTCCGACCAAAAAGCACATGCCTCCATCACTAGTCCATAATTTCAAACGCACGTCGTGCTAACCTTTGTGAGCACGTGAAGCAAGCATACATGCTATTTTCGGCTGGAGAAGTGAATGAAAATGAAAATGAGTTTTGGGACCAAACGGGCAGATTTTTTTATATCTCAAGGACTATTTTGGTTGATTTTGAATGTGAGGGATTAAAATAGTTTTTTTTTTTAAATGCGAGGAATCAAATTGGCAATTTTTCCTTAAACCAATCTTCAAATATTATATCATGTTACATGCGCTTTGCTTGGATATTATCAATTGTAGAAATTCTAATATACGTTTTTGAATTAAATCAAAACTAGGGTTATAAACGAATCTAAATAAATAGAATACCTTAGTGTTCGAACTTATTTAATTATTTTGCTGAGTTTGAAATTTTATTCAAACTTGACTTATTTAATTCTCGAGTCGAACTTGAATGAGCTTTCCTCAACTCGAACTTGAGTAGTTTGAATTTTTTACATGTAATTTTCACTTATATGCTAATTGAGTCAAATTTGAATATTTATCAAAGATAAATTACTATTGAAACTTAGTTTGATTAGTTAACGAATTAAATTCAAACGAGCTCTTATCAAGTCCAACTCGATTTGAGTTTGGAGTAACGTGATTTGTCTTTTAGCCATAATCAAAACTAAGGGAAGTAACATAAAGAAAATATTTCCACTTCTTGTTAGAACAAGTCAAAGGTACGTAAATGTTTTAACTATAAATACTGTTTTGCATTTGCCCAGAGCCTTATAAGAAGGCCGTAGAAGCCGAAAAATTATACCAAAAATTGTAAGAGATATATTTCATAAAAACATTGTATATGGGAAGGCAATTTATACACATACAAGTATGTGTGGAAGAAGAAGGAATAAATATCAACAATATATCATTAATCACACGTGACTCTCCATGTCAACAATATATCATTAATAACAAGGCTTTCAAATTTCATTCTTCTCACCTTACAAGAATAATTGGACTCCCAATTTATAGATCATGTGACTTGATAAACAAGTCCTAAAACCACAAGAAATTTTTTAATAAAATATTAATTTTTAAATAATAAAACTACCATAACTTGACTCCAATAGTGTTATTAAAACCTTAATTTGACTAAACACTATTAAACAATTACATGAAAATTTTTGCTTTTTAGGCTTGATTTAATAGGCCAACATTGCTTCTTTTAAATCAAGTTTTCTCTTGGGTCAGGTTCACCACCATCACAATCAATAATTTAGCTTGCAAATTCTATTGGTATCACTTGATTTTTTAAGGCTTTGCTGCTGCAATATACCATGCACCTAGACAGATTTATCTTGCCACTCAGCTTATTTTTTATTTGCTAAAATGATCCATGTTTCTGAAAAGATTTTTTCGTCGCACAATTTGATGTCAATTTATTGACAACTCATTGCTTTGTGATTTTGGTAATCATAATTGAATTGATTGTATTCTTCTTTGATATCTGTTTTCACAATCACAATCAATTTAACAATTTTTTGGACCAATCTTATGGTCAAATTATTCACCAGCTATACACTTCAGGATTAGCCTTATGGTCTAACTCGATTAACTGATTTCTTCACAGCAATTCCTATGCTCTAATCTAATAGCAAAAAATAACCAGAACTAACCTTGTAGTTGGGACAATTTTTCAATATTCACTTGCACCTTTGGATCAATTTCTCGAAGCTAGGGCTATGATACTAGTTGTAAAACTCAAAAATTAATCAAAAGCTTATAGGAGATATATTTCATAAAATCTAATGTATAAGAGGAGGCAATTTTCATAAATATAAATATGTGTGGGAGAAAGATGAGTAAAGATCAATAATATATCATTAATTACACCTGACAATATATCATTAATAATAAAACTCTCAAATTTCACTCTCCTCGACTAAAAAGAATAATAAGACTCTCTATCTATAGACAACATGACTTAATGAACAAGTCTTACAATCATAAGAAATTTTCTGATTAAAAACTAATTTCTAAATAACAAAATTACCAAAACTTGGCTCTAATAGTATTACTAAAACCTTAATTTACATGAAAATTTCTATTTTTAGTCTTGATTTAATATGCCAACAAAGGTGAAATGCAATGATGAATATTCTCGTACGAGAGCTGAGTATCGAGCAATATAAATTCCGCAGGCTTGGTTCAAAACTAGCGAAAAAGAGTTATGGCACTGAAAGAAACTTTCTTCGTATCTCATGGGTCACCAACTCTTGCTATTGACGAGTCGATTGCCGCCAGGCATTTCTATAAATCTTTTACAGACAATATCTTTAATCAAAGGCCAAAAACAATTTTGATAATCTCTGGTCACTGGGAAACCTCGGAGCCCACTGTTAATGTCATCCATGGCTGCAACGAGACCATCTATGACTTCTATGGATTTCCCAGACCCATGTATCAGGTCCATCTTCTCTATATACTTTCTAGTTTTTACACCAGAATTTCTTGAAATATTTTCAGGCCTACAAAATTAACAAAATAGTAACTTTTATCACTTAATTGAGCTTTGGTTCGAGATTGCAAGGGAGGAGAATAATCTTCTTGAGCTCTTTCGTATCTTGAATATTGATGTATTTATCTGTCTCTGTTCTTTTCCTTCTGAATCAACAGCTCAAATATCCAGCACCGGGGGCTCCAGAGTTGGCAAAGAGGGTCAAGGAACTGCTTCTCGGATCTGGTGTCAAGAAAGTGAATGAAGATAAAAGGCGTGGTTTGGACCATGGTGCATGGGTTCCACTGATACTCATGTATCCAGAAGCTGATATCCCAGTTTGCCAGCTCTCTGTCCAAACAAGAAAGGATGCTACTTATCATTACAACATGGGAAAGGCATTGGCACCACTTAAGGATGAAGGGGTACTCATTATTGGTTCAGGAAATGCTACTCACAATTTGACGACTATTAGGCCTGACAAAGATGATTCTATTGCTAAATGGGCTTTGGAGTTTGACAATTGGCTCACAGAAGCCATTGTTGACGGAAGGTAACAAAGTTTACTTTATACAAAATTAAAAATCAATTAATTAATTTCGTGAGTAAATCTTATATGCATTGACACTCTATACATAATTACCGCTGGATATTAGTTGTTATTACTCCGAGATTCATAGTGTATACACTATCAGGTGTACAAAAAGTTAATCCTAATTTCATATACATACATAAAGATTTTGATATGTTGATCTGCAGGTTCAATTGTTGAAATAGGTAGTACAGTTTACAAGTAAATTAACTTTTTAATTTTAATTGGACTATTTGAATTAATTTCATTCTAGCCCTGCATGCATTGTTCAATAAAATTTTTCTCTTAAACTCCTATTTGTGATCAACTAGTAAATGTTTACAACTAAAAGTTATTCGTGATAGTATGTGCATCTGTTCCCAATTTAGTCACCTTGAGGAAAAGACCCTATTTAGCTTGATATATTTCCAGCTATTCAAAGGAGAATCTTTTCTATAGGTGAAGCAAACATGATGTTAAACATAAAACATAAAGAAAAGGGGAACCGTAACATTCATTGACCATTTCTTAGTAAATGAGAGGAATAAAGGTGTCTTAGTGGAAGTAGTTCAAATTGAAAAATATTTCAGAAGCATTAGATTTAGGTGGCAAAATGACCCAAGTTTAATTATATTAACACCAGAAGGTTTACCCCACCTTCGACCTACATGTATATGGGCGTTATGTACTATTTAAAACTTAGTTTAGTTTAAACAATTAGTACTCGTTATTTTAATATGAAAACCAATTCATGACTTGTTCTCCTCTTAGTCATTGTCATTAGGGAAATCATGTAGTCCAAGTCCAAGGGTGCTATTAGGCCGGCCGCAATGAAGATGCCCTGTACTTAATAGCAATAAATCAAGGCACCAAAGAATTTTATCCAATACGCGAATGTGGGAATTCCAGTTATTATTTACAGTGATAAATTTGCAGTATTTTGTGACGCCCGATTTGAATCAACCCCAAAAACTTCTGTATGTAAACCACCAACAAAATAGAAAATCAGAACACAATAGATAATTAAAACATAAAATATTCCAAACATCAGTAAAGTAAATGAAATTAGTGACAAGGAAGATAGGAAATGGACAAGGTAAATGGAAGATAGAATTAAATATACAAGTTGTGAAAAATAAAATGTGTGATGGCATGGGGCTTGTAACATAAATTATTATAATCGACTAAATAATTATAGGTTGAAGTTTAGATACTGGTTATCTTAACCAACCTTGCATATATGCGGGCAAGTTCATGTAATTGTGATTTTTTAAAATTGAAAATCATACCCTAACCTAATTTCTCAAGTAGGTTCGAGTAGCCTAGCTATTTGAAAAATTACAGGTTGATTATCCTATTTTTCAATTTGGACCAATTCGTTTTTCTCGGGTACCCGCTTTTTCGATTCTTTTTTACCACCCCTAGTGCATGAATACCAATTCAGTCTATGTGGTCAATTGACCTAGTATGGATAGAATTTATACATGACTGCATAATTTCAATTGGTCCCCTTTGTTCAAAATGGTAGGAAAGGAGCAGACTGCTCGAGTTTCAAACTTTTCAGAATCCCTTTTCCAAACACTTAATAGATGGTACAAATTTTAATTTCGAGTATGCGCATGGGCTAGTAATGGAAAAGTATCTGCGCTTTTAATTTGTAAAGAAAAGTAGATGTTTGATCATCTGTTTAGAATAAAAATAGGATTGAAAACAAAAATCAACACTTATTGTTCAGTTGTTGGTTATGTTTTTGAGATTTATTAGTTATTATTATTCGTACCGCAATATATTCTATTATTAAGCCATTAGATGTTTGCTTTCTGTTATAGGTTTGAAGATGTTAACCACTACCTAGAGAAGGCCCCGTATGCTAAATATTCACACCCATCGCCAGATCACTTTTATCCATTACATGTTGCAATGGGAGCGGCAGGTCAAAATGCAAAAGGAGAGCTCATTCACACCAGTTGGAGCGTGCACACTATCTCTTATTCCTCTTATAGGTTTACGTCAACAATCTAGAAAAGCCGTGTACAAGCTTGTTTAGTTCTCGGTTTGCCTCTGCATTCATGTATTCCATAACGATTACTAAAATCGATATGCTGATTGACAAAAAAACGATTATTATTGCTTAATATCTTGATTGATCATGATGGACAGATTAGACGTTACTTAGTTGGCATTGAGTGAAGTTAGTGAGGGCAAAGCTAGGTTGGACAAACAACTCTATATGGTATAACCGACTTGTGTTAGAGAGCGACGATAGGAACAGAGAGAAATATTAGTCTACAACCAAATCGTGTATTAGATACACATTCCTTAAAGTTATATTTGTCCTTTATTAAGTGTAGTAGAAGGACAAACACATTTGCGGGTAAAATGGTGTAACAATGCCTAAAAGAACTTGCACTTACTTTCAAGTCTTTGAAACAAAGAATGATGCAAGTTTTACAACAAAATGGAATAATAGATTTTTGCAGCAAATCAAAGACCCAATTGATCTTTGTATAGAATTGGAGAGCTTGTTCGTAAAGAGTTGCAACATTATTGAGTCCCTTCAGGAAAAACTAATACTTCCACGTTATTTGAACTTGAACATACACTTAATTTGTATGTTATTTCAACTTATATATACTGCTAACTTATACATACACTGAACCATGCAAAAAGTCGTAATTTTTTTAGTGATGCAGATGAACATTCCACTTGTGATAGCCTCAGCTTCTCCTAGGACGTACCCCAAGGGTTAGCGGATTGCCTGCCTAACTCTCGCCAAGATTCACTAACCCAAATATTCCCAGTAGGCACTAAAACAAATAACACAACTTCAAAACATCACAACCCATGCCAAAGCTATATACAACAGAGTCACTAACGATTCAAACTTAGAGTACAAGTCAAAGTATTCAATTTTGCACGAATACATATGAGGTTTACTAATACAAAGGAGTTTAAACAAAATGCCTAAGGTCTAGTACTAGCT
Source organism: Coffea humblotiana (assembly GCA_023065735.1). Taxonomy (NCBI): domain Eukaryota; kingdom Viridiplantae; phylum Streptophyta; class Magnoliopsida; order Gentianales; family Rubiaceae; genus Coffea; species Coffea humblotiana. The sequence continues at coordinate 87,270 of JACYVW010000094.1, forward strand.
CAAACTCTTCCCAAAAATCACCAGCCCAAGTCTTCGCCCCTAAAAGGAAAACAAGGATAACATAATGAGTTTTCGCTCAATGAGGTACCACAGGGTCATGCAGTTAGAAATAAAACATGAAAACATAATCATATAGATCAGTCATTAAATTATCAAACATGAATACCGATTTAAAGAGACAAACGAACACCACAACTAACATAGAGTGATTCAAGTAAAAGGATACAATTAGCTCTCGGGAGCTAAATTCCCAGTCACAGTAGCTTGATCCAAACCCACTGACACTCCGTCAACGTTTACAGAAGTAGAAACATTTATCCGTAGATTACCGTTTTACACCAATTCTCGTCCGCCCTTCATTCCCCTACCGGGCCCCGAACACCAAACAGTGAAGGTAATACTTGAGTATACCAAATTTTAAAATAAAACTAGACTTCAGTGTGGCCTATCAATCTGCCTCGACCAAGCCCTTGTCGGCACGATTCGATTAACTAACCAATCAGGTTTTGGCCCAAGATCACAGTGTGGTCGTTGGATAGCATGCTCCAAACGACATTCAATTCAAGCACAAGTAATAGATTCCAAGTAAATAGTAGAACAATCAACAATCAAGTAGGGTCGAGTGTGATAAGGTACACACCCGTCTAGCCAAGAGTAAACCGAAGTCACAATCTAACAATCATAACTTGCAGTCACATAGTAGTTCACTTAAGCAACAAGTCATGCAGGTGGTACACTCACCAGTTCAAAGCAGAGCAACATTAAACGTTCGTCTCCGGGTTATTCTCGTTCGCCGATAAACCCTAAGAGCAACCAAGATACAAGATATTATAGTCCAAACATTCAAAACTTAGGAGAACCAAGGAAAAATCCAAGTACATACTAGGGCAATGATTCAAGTATGGTTTTGGAGTGAAAGGAAAGCATTTGAACCCAAGAAACGTGAGCAACCAAAGGGAAAAATTATGTATTTATAACTCATGAAACTCAGCAAAACATAAGTAAAATATACACATGACTTTTGGAAGAAAAATGACCAATCTTGAGTTTAAAGTCGGACAATTGCAACTAGAAAACATGCTTAAAGCAACCATTACTTTCCTCCTTATATCATATATGGTTTTTGACAAAAATTTCAGTTTATGCACCACAACCAAGGTAGATTCAAGCAACCATAAGCAACCTAAGTCCAAAACGACCAAAAATCACACTCTACCCTTTACTCTTACTCACTTATATCACAAGAAAGAAAAAAAAAACCAGCAGCATCTCCCCTAATTTCCTTAAGTTTCTCCTTTCAAATTCAAAACTTAACTTCATGGCAAATCAACCTTAATCAAGACCCACGACTTATAAGATATAAGGGGTACTTGTTCTAGGCCACAAGCTAACCAAATTGGACATATACCTAGCCATATAAAACCATACCAAAGTTGGAAAATTGAATCTTAAGATGAAATTTACAAACAAAAACTGGAAATTCCTATAGCGAAGCCAAAGGTGCGTACAAAAGGTGGAAAATCCTCATGGCAAGACTAAAAGGACATAGCAAAGCTGGAATTAGCATTTCAAGGTTAGAATTTCTCAATCAAAGCTGAAAAATTCAAACTACTTCACAAAATCATGAAATTTTCCATGAAGCATACCATAATCAAGTTATAAATCCATTCAAGTGCAAGATAAAAGAGAAAAGGTAGTTTTTTGACATGAATACCTTCAAACCCTAAGGAGAAATGCAAACAAGAGCTTTCTTTTCCCCAAATCACTCCACACAAGTTTTCCCTCTTTCCTTGATACAACTTCCGTCGGATTAGATTAGGGTTTATGATGGATTTCTCAATGAATCAAGCAAGAAATCAAGTTGAAAATTGGAGTTTTTTTCCCTCTTTTCTTTCCTTGGAGGTTTGGCCAAGAAGAAGAGAAAATGGAGAGATTTTGTTCAATTTTTTTCAAGATAAAGACTAGGAATAGTCTCGGTCAAAATCAAGGTTCCATGGTTTTATGACAAAAGGAAATCAAGAACTAATCCTTATCTAATTGTCTTCCTTGCACTAAAATATCTAGTCAACCTCTAATTATCTCTTAACACCTTGTAAAACAATATCCCTTTGCATAAAACTCCTCCTAATCTTTCAAATTTATTGCACACACCTCACTAGTGGGTCCCACTTCCATAATACACTATGAACTTAACATGCACTAACTTATAGAAGGAAAAATGATAAAAACTCTTGACTCACTTATGAAAGTATCTAAGAAATTAAGACAAATAAAGTAAAGTAAAAAAAATATTCAAAGAAATAAGATAAAATATAAAATAATTTCGGGTCCTCACAAGTCCTTTTCCTTACACTCTCTCCCCCTTAAAAGATTTTCGTTCTCGAAATTCTCATCTTGATTAATAAACAGTTCAGGATATTTCTTTTGCGTTTCTTCCTCCACTTCCCAAGTTGCCTCTTTTACACTATGGTTTCTTCAAGGATCTTCACCAAGGAAATTTGTTTATTTCTTTGTTTTTTAACTTTTCAGTCGAGGAGCTACACAGGTTTCTCCTCATAGGTTAGAGACTCGTCTATTTCAATTTCTTCTGACTGTAGTACATGAGTCGGATCAAGATGGTATTTTTTTAACATCGAGATGTGAAATCATCATGAATCCTAGATAAACTTGGTGGTAGTTCCAGTCGGTATGCCACTTTTCCTACTCGTTGAAGAATTTTAAAGGATCCCATATATCTTGGTTGAACCTTCTTTTCTTTACCTGCAGTGACACTTCGTAATGAAGTGACCTTATGAAACATGAGATCTTCGACTTTGAATTCCAAATCCTTTCTTTGATTGTCTATGTAGCTTTTTTGACGACTTTGGGTTGTTTGGAGTCTCTGACGTATTAACTTAATGATGATTTTGATCCCGATTTTTTTATATTTACAAAAAAATTGAATAATTCAAACTAATATTTTTCAATAAGAAAACTTTTCAGCTCTGAAGAAATTTGATTCAAAAAGCAATTGAAAGAAGAAAAAGAAAGTCGAACGCTGTTGGACTCTCACAATGACAATACCGTACGTCCGATAGACAAGGCAGGTACCGGACGATCATATCGAACGAAGAACATCATCACCGGACGTCCGAAAGAATTGAAAAGATTTTTTAAACTCTCTGTCCGCTTTCGGACGCAAGCATCGGAAGTATCGTACGTGCGATACTCCCAACGGCTAGTTGACTTTTCAGCTACCTTCTATCCGTTGAAATTTTTAATGAAGCACTTTCTTGGTCTCTCATAAATAGTGCATGGTCAAAAACTTCAAAAAATACTTGCACACTGAGAATACAAAAGATCAAGAGTAGTTTTAGTGAGAAAATACTCTCCAAGAAACATTTGTACTATTTGTGGTGTAAGATGTTTTGTAAGCTTTTCATTTGTGAGTGATACTTCAATAGTACAGCTTTGTGAGGGTTATCCTGAGGGATTGTAAAACTTCCTAACTTGATCGAGTGAATCTTGGGGCAAGGAGGAAGCGAGCCTTCCTTTGTACACAAGATTGGTTGTATTTCATCAAGTTGAAAAAACTTGTTTTGTGAATTGAACTTCGAGTTCAAGAGAAGCTTGGTATTCAATTGATTTGCTATTCTTCTCTTTTTATTTATCTATTATCTTGTGATCCTTAAATTGCATATCTCTTTTACTTCTCTTAAAGTGATATTGTTTCTTTATTGATTGATTCATTGTGTAATCACTTAGAAAAGAGGATAAATTTTGTATTGAGCAAAAAGTACCCATAATCTGATTAATTTTTTTAATCAACCTAATTCACCCCCTTCTTAGATTGTCTTCGGGCCTAACAATTGATATCAGAAGTTGGTCTCCTAGAGATTAAACTCAAGTGGCTTAGGAGCAAAGATGACAACCAACAATGCCATGGTTTTTGAAGGACAATCTGTAATTAGACCTCCAATATTTAATGGGTCAAATTATATAAGTTGGAAAGAGAGAATGATTATTTTTTTACAATCGGTTGACATTGAACTGTGGTTTATTTTTAATGAAGGTCCATATGATACCTCAATAGAAGATGAAAATACTCATAGACCTAAACCAAAAACAAGAAATCAATTGACTGCAGAGGATAGAACTCATCTCACCTTAAATGCAAAAGTTATGAATGTGTTATATAGTGCTTTAGACTCAAATGAATCTATTAGGGTCAAAGGCTGTAAGTCAACTAAAGAAATTTGGGACAAACTAAGAGAAATTCATGAAGGTAGTGAGAATGTTAGAGAACAAAAGAAATCTATCTTGGTTACTAAACATGAGTCGTTTAAGATGGAATCTCATGAAGATATTGATAAAATGTATTGTAAATTTAATGATCTTATTAAGGATTTAGAGGTTTTGGAAAAGGAATACTCCTTAGGAGAGAAAAACAGAAAAATCTTGAATGTTTGGTCTAAAGATTGGGAAAGTAAAATGACTGCTATTGAAGAGGCGAAAGATTTGAATTAATGCCCATTCAATCTCTTATAAACTCTCTAACATCTTATGAGTTGAAACTTAAGACCAAGGTACAAGAAGAAGAAGATGCAAAAGTAAAAAGGAGCATTGCTCTAAAAGCATCTCAAGATGAAATGACTCGATTTCACTGGATGATGAAGATATGGATGACAATAATCTAACTCTCATCACAAAAAGTTTCAAGAGAATCCTCAACAAAAGGAGATTCAGAAAAGGAGGACCTAGCAATTCGAATTTCAATCAATTCAACAATACAAGAAACAAAAGAAAGCAAGAGGCCAATAAAAAGTAAGGTGACAAATGTTATGAATGCGGCCAACTTGGATATTACATGAGTGAGTGTCCAATGAAAAAGAGGAAAGAAGGAAAAGTTGAAAGAAAACCAAGATTCAACAACTTCCAAATCACATGGAATGAGTACAATTCCGATGGTGAAATTGAAGAGGAAGAAGAATCTCGTCAAATGGCTTTTATGGCCATTGGAGATGATGAGATAACAACTTGTAACCTTCAAGTTGATAGTGATGATAAAATTGATGATGATCTTAAATCCTTCATTGAAAAATTGCATGATAGTTTGAAAGAATTTTATACTAGAAACAAGGAATTAAAACACAAAATTAGTTTTCTTTTTCAAGACAATGCACGTCTTTCTCAACAAAACATAAAGTTGAAAACTGAAAATGATTACTTGAAAAAAGGTGAGATTGATCTACAAAATAAATTTGATAGAAAACTAAGGCTTTGTGAAATGTTCAAAGAAGAACAAGGTGATTTAAAAAGAAGAATGGACAATCTAAATGAATTTCTTCAACAGAAAAAATAAAGCTGTTTTCAAGAAAATGGATCAAACCCTCATCTTGGTACTCATAAAAAATGGATAAATTTTGATGCAAATAAATTTGCTATTCATAAGAGAAGAGAAGTAAGTTTTGTTAAACCTTTTCATGTAAACCAGTCTCTGGTTATGTGTAGTTTCTGTTATCAAAAAAGTCACATGAAAAGTGATTGTTATGTGAGGAAAAACATGAGAAAAGACATAAAATGCATGTGAATAGTTAGGACATGATACTAACTCACGAGAACTCAAAAATTAAAGGGTATCAAATATTATTTCTTAAACTCTTGTGTAGCTGAGTTTAGTATAAACGTTTAAGTGATGTTTTGGTTGAGAATGGTTTTAAAAGAGGTATTGTGGATACCACTCTTTTCACTAAACAAAACTCCAATGATTTTCTAATTGTGCAAATATATGTGGATGATATTATTTTTGGTGCAACTAACGAGTGTTTGTGCAAGAATTTTCTACTATTATACAAAATGAGTTTGAGATGAGTATGATAGGAGATTAAATTTCTTTCTTTGGCTCCGAGTGCTTCAAACTCTAGAGGGTACATTCATTTATCACGCAAAGTATACAAAGGAACTTCTCAAAAGATTCGGAATGGAGGATTCGAAACCAGTTGGAATGCCTATGTGTACATCTACCAAACTTGACAAGGATGAAGAAGATACAAAAATTGATGAAAAGAATTATAGAGGTATGATTGGTAACTTATTTTATTTAACCACAAGTAGACCCCGATATTATATTTGCCGTTTGTTTGTGTGCTCGTTTCCAATCTTGCCCTAAAAAATCTCATTTAAATGCTGTTAAAAGAATTTTTAGATAATTAAAGGGAACCTTGAATTATGGCCTTTGGTATCCAAAATGTCATAAATTTGTCTTATGTGATTTTTCGGATATTAATTTTGGTGGGTGTAGGATAGATAGAAAAAAGTACTAGTAGTACATGTCATTTTCTTGATAATTGCTTGGTATCATGGTTTAACAAGAAACAAAATGCTATCTCTTTGTCTACAACGAAAGCGGAATATGTAGCCGCCAGTGCATGTTGTGCTCAATTGTTATGGATGAAAAATATCTTGAATGACTTTGGACTAGTGTATGACTGTGTGCCTATGTATTGTGATAACACGAGTGCCATAAATTTGACAAAGAATCCCATTCAAAAGCACATAGACAGAAAGCATCATTTCATTCGTGATCTTGTCTAAAAGAGTAAAATTTATGTAAAATATGTTTGTTCGAAAGACCAAATTGCTGATATTCTTACAAAAACTTTACCTTTAGATCAATTTATATTTTTAAGGATAAAATTGGGCGTTTTGGAAAAGACTATCTAAAACTTTTTTCGGTCAACCTTTATCGGACGTCCGATAGTTGATGAATGGGCGTCCGACAGTGTTCTAAGCTATTTTTCAGAAAAGTTTTGCATCGGACGGTAGTGTTGAACGATTCTTTTCGTTCGCCGTCCGACACTTAGTGTAGGATGCATTTTCAGTTTTTCTTTTGTAATGTTTTTGATGTTTTTAATGTTCCGTACTGTGTTTCCTTTGACCTTTTTAAATGTTACCATTAATGAATTTTGGTTGATATGAATGTTGGTATCATCGATGTTCATTGATATCTTTTAATATTATTTTTCTATTGATATTGGCTGGTGATGGTTGTTATTGATTGATTTTAATGTTAGCTGATGATATTACTTTTGATGGCAATTACTTTCTGATTTTATAATGACAAAAAGGGGAGAAATTATTGAATGATTTTGAATTGGTTATGGATGCTATGTGGAAGGGAGAGTTTTTTGATGATATTATGTTGATTATGATGGAAATTACTCTACTCATGGCTTTGCTCATGTTGGTACGAAATAATTTTGAATTGGTTATGGATGCTATGTGTAAGGGGGAGTTTTTGCTCAATTTTTTTTTCAAAATATCATCCATCGTTATGTCATCATCAAAAAAGGGGAGAATAATAATTTTGATCCTGATTTTTGATATTTACAAAATAATTGGATAATTCAAACTAATATTTTTCAATGAGAAAGCTTTTCAGTTTTGAAGAAATTTGATTCCAAAAATCAATTGAAAGAAGAAAAAGGAAGTCGAAAGCTGTCGGATGCTCACAATGATAATACCGGACGTCCGATAGAAGGGCAAATATCGGACGATCATATCGGGTGAAGAATATCATCACCGGACGTCCGAAAGAATTGAAATGATTTTTCAAACTCTCTGTCCGTTTTCGAACGCAAGCATCGGAAGTATCGGACGTCCGATACTCCCAACGGCTAGTTGACTCTTCAGCTACCTTTTATCCGTTGGAAACTTTTAATGAAGCACTTTCCTTGGTCTCCATAAATAGTGCATGGTGAAAAACTTCAAAAAAAGACTTGCACACTAAGAATACAAAAGATCAAGAGTAGTTTTAGTGAGAAAAACTCTCCAAGGAACATTTGTCCTCTTGGTGGTGTAAGATTCTTGTAAACTTTTCATTTGTGAGTTAATACTTCAATAGTATAGATTTGTAAGGGTTATTCTGAGGGATTGTAAAACTTCCTAACTTGACCGAGTGAACCTTGGGGCAAGGAGGAAGTGAGCCTTCCTTTATACACAAGATTGGTTGTATTTCATTAACTTGAAGAAATTTGAATTGTGAATTGAACTTCGAGTTTAAGAGGAGCTTGGTATTCAATTGGTTTGCTATTCTTCTCTTTTTATTTATCTATTATCTTGGTGATCCTTAAATTGCATATCTCTTTTGCTTCTCTTAAGTGATATTGATCCTTTATTGATTGATTTCATTGTGTGATCACTTAGAAAAAAGGGTAAATTCGTATTGAGCAAAAAGTGTGTGACGACCCCACCTTCCCCTAAGGCGAACCAAAGGGTTCGGCGAGCCGCCTGCCCAACTCTCGCCAGGACTCGTTCACTCACATAAAATAAAATAAGAAAAGCCTCGAGAATAAGCGAAAACAATACCCCAAACTTGAACCATATAAATACATTCATCTCAATCTCAACCACAAGTACAGTCCCAAATGTAATACCAAAGCTCTGAATTCAACGATACAGTCCACCTTATCCAAGCACTAGAGCGGAAATAAAAGCCAAAACAAAACAATTCAAAACAAAACTAGGCTATACTATTCTATGCAGGCCTCTCGCCCGTGCTTGCCACCCCTGTAAGGAAAACAAAAGGCGTGGTATGAGCTAAAAGCCCAGCGATATTCTATATACTCAATCAAATAATTAAGCAAGAATGTTTATCAGATAATAACAAGTAATCCTGAAAACATTTATGAAATGAAAGCGATAGTAATACATTCATTAAAAGGATACATGGAGCCATTCGTTCATCGACCATTTCCTTATTCCTTCAATCGTTTAGAAAAATTTCATTTGTAATTGAAAACCTCTCCGTCAATCTTGTCATTCATTCATTCATTTAGTTCTCCCCATTCTAGCCAGCGCACTGGCCAGTCCTCTCCAGACTTTGTGGTAATACTCGAGTATACCAAACATTCACCCAGGGTCACTAATCGCCCGACCGAGTCCGCTTCTGGCTCGAGTCGACCAGTAACAAAGGGCAAGGGCCCAGTTCAGCCAGAAGGCTTACATTCATGCACAAATAACATTTAATCATTCAATCATTGAAATTTCACGTTCATTTAGGTCGAGTGCGATAAAGTACACACTCGCCTAGCAAAAATCATTCTGAAAATATTGGAAACATAACATACTTCAATCACGTATTAAAACAACAATCCAAATAGTCACAATAGTTCACATAGTCATTAGAAACAAATTGTATATAGAACACTCACCTAAATAAGCAAAACGTCCAAAGTATCCTTTCGGATAACACCTTAGTCACCAAGGAACCCTAAGAGTAATCAAGAAAATACATTACGGTTCAACCAATAAAATGTTTGATGAATCAAGGAAAATCCGAATAATTACCAGTACGAAATATAAGTATGATTTTGAAAGTGAAAAGAGTGCATTTAGTCCAAAAGACATGAGTAAAATAGTCGTAAAACTTATGTCCGCTCTTAAAATTTTGAAATCGCCATTTGAGTGCAAATTCGGGCAGCACGCCCTTTGTATTTACCTATTTTCCAGCCATTTATGGCTTCATTATTTTCCTCAATCAGCCCCCAAAATCACATACAAATAATCTCATTACAATAGCCGTTCAATAGGCTAAAAGTCATTCAATTACAAAACCAAACTAGAAAAGGGATCGGGATTAAGGTTTAAGACAAGGAACAAAATGACATGTTTGACATCTTTTAGCGTATTGGTCACAACCGAAGCTACACCTATTAGATTGAGGTAAACTTTATACCGGTTCGAACCTAAGACATAGCTCTACAATTCTTATGAAGACACCGCAACCCAGTTCGCAACGTAACCTAGTCAAATTTACCCAAACAGACCCAGATATTCCAGTTCAAAGCTCACTGTGAAATTCAACTAGCAGTCCTGATTTATTCAGTCATATCTCAGCACACACAACTCCGATTCAGTTGATTTCAAAGACATTCGAAAGCTACGATACAAAGCTACAATTCTTAAGAAGGCATCAAAAGCTAATTCATTCAGCTTCCCAGCCAAAAGAGCCAATTACAGATGCTGATTTCCAGTTTTGGCAGAAACAGGGCAGCAGGGGTAAAATAGTCATTTCACAGGCTACAGTGCTCCGATTGAGCGGAAAATGTTACAGGTATAATCTACATTCAATTTTCTACAACTTTCATGTTTTGAGATAAGTCCAATTCGGCCTCCATCATGGCCGAAACAACACTGGTCAGAACAGGGCAGAAAAATTCACTATAAACTAAAAATCCACATAATCACTACTCATAACCAAGAAATAATGCACAAAACCACCAAAGTGGCAACCACAAGCCACTAATTTCCATCTATTTAGAAGCAAAGAGGGATGTTCTTAGCAAAATTTACCTTAGAAGCTCAAGGAAAGTGGTAGCTTAGTCTTTCTCCTCCAAATCAACTCCACCAAAGCCCTTAGTTTCCCTTAGTGGTCACTTGTATGGAAGGGTTTTCAAATTTGGTTGGCTAAATCACAAGATTTGAGCAAGGATTTGAAGCTAGAAATGGGAAGAGGTTTTCCCTTGCTTTGCTCCTCAAGAAAGTCGGCCAAGGCTAAGAAAAATGGAAGGGAAATTGAGTCAAAATTTGATTTGAAGAAAGTTAATGTCTTGGGTCCAAAAGTCCAACCACCCAATGAAAACATGACATGTGGCCTCTGAAGGTTCCAAGCTTATCTTCTCACCTCCAATAATTCATCTATCTAGCTAACCTCTAATCATCTCCTGGTACCAGGGAAAATAATATTACTTAATACTTCAGCGCCTAATCGGCAAAATTATATCGCACTAGCGGGTCTCACGTCGAAAAATGCACTTCGAATTAACGTACACTAACTTATACTAGGAAAATGATTTAAAAATTATACTTACTTGTAAAATGTATAAAACATTTAATATTTTCAAGGACAGTATAAAAATATGGCGAGGAAATAAAATAATACTTGAAAAATGTGAAAATTTTCGGGTTCTCACAAAGTGCCCATAATCTTATTAGTTTTTTTAGTCAACCTAATTCACCCCTCTCTTAGGTTGTCTTCGGGTCTAACACTTAACCCTTTCATATGCATCCTTCATCCATGGCACTGTTGTTGGATCTTAAAATCTTTCTCTCCCCTACTTCATTCCAGTAAATTGGTGATCAGCACTTTCTTCTATACTGGGTTTTGTATGGTGCCATTTGAATAGACGAATGGTAGCTGTTATTATAAGCAAACTCCACCAACGTTACGTGTTTGGCCCCCAACTACCTTCAGAGTCAATAATACATGTCCTTTAACATATTATCAAGGGTTTGAATGGTTCTTTCTGATTGTTCATCTATCTGAAGGTGGTATGTTGTACTGAGGTTCAGTTTGGTTCCTAAGGTTTCTTGCAACTTTTGTCAAAATCGAGACACAAATCGGGGATCTCTATCTGAGACTATACTTATTGATACCCCATGCAGCCTCACAATTTCATCCATGTAAATTGAGTCAATTTTTTCATGGAATATTTCATGTTCACTGACAAAGAAATGGGTCGATTTGGTTAATCGATTAATGATTACCCAAACGGCATCATGACTTTTTTGTAACCATAGCAAATCTGAGGCAAAATTCATCATAATATGCTCCCCATTTCCATTCAGGTATCTCAAGGGGTTGTAACAAACTTGAGGGCTTTTTATGTTTGGCTTTGACTTGTTGACAAATGAGATGTGACGACCCTACTTCTCCTTAGGACGAACCCAAGGGTTTCGGCGGGCCGCCTGCCTAATTCTCGCCAAGACTCGATACAAGTCAAGATTATAATTTAGAACTAAACAACCGATAAGAAAACTAATATAAAGAAAAGTCGCTGCCTTCAATAGTGATCCAATTCTACATCATAATATTTCTAAAAGGTACATCAAATCCCAAAAAAAAAAACCGTCCAAAAGTTAACTAAATCATTTACATCCAAATTCGGATCAAAAGACAATCAAAGCCAGTTTCTCCAAAATCTTTCCATTTCAAGTTCCTGCTAAGGAAAACAAACTTAAGGGGGTGAGCTAACGTTCAGTGAGGCCAAGAAAAACAGGCAACAAGCAGGTACATCTAGCAATAATAATATATAAATAAAGGGCAGCCATAATATTCATGTAAAATCACAAAAGAAATTTAAAACATAATCATTGAAGGATACGGGAGCTCTCAGGAGCTAAATCCACACTGTTTCATCGATAATCTTGATCCATAATTTCCAAGTTGACACTCCGTCAGCCGAGCAAGTAACAAGTCCGTAGAACCCCACTTTTCACCAATTTCCGTCCACCGTTACACCCCCTAACCGAGCACCGAACGTCAAAAGTTTTGATATTACTCGAGTATATCGAGCCAAGTAAAGTGTATAAGCCCAAGGTTCACCAAACTCCTCAACCAAGCCCTTGCTGGTTTGAGTTGAATGGCTAGCCATTGGATTTGGGGCGTCCCCACGAGTATGAGTGGTCGATGAGATTGCTCTCAAATTGACGTCAAGTCAAACATAAGTATAATTATCAAGTACGACCAGGTCAATTATCAAGTCAAGTAAAAGAGAACGAGTGCGATAAAGTACACACTCGTCTCGACAAGTCCAATTCACATATTCAACAAGAAGTAGTTCCAGTATTATGCAACAAGTCATGCACTTGACACTCACCAATTTCAAAAGCAAGCGAGCAAGAAATTCCTTTAAAGTTTCTCGCCTGAATTCCTTTCGAATGCCTCTTGAGCACCTAAAGAAATATTAATCAACCATCACTCATGGATACCCTAGATCATTGAGCATACAAAGAAGAAAGTTCATTTGCCTAGAACTAGGACAATATATCAAAAAGGTTTATTTCATTGAAAATCGAGATTCACAAATGAAGGTTTAAGGTTACAAGTTCGAGTCAAGTCAAAAGGAGCTTTTCTCGCTAAATCATTGAAATAATGTTCAAAGAGAACTCAAAATCGTTTTTGATTTATGTCGTGGTAAGTAAATCTCAATTCCAAAAAAAAGTACCATATTCATTTTTTACACGAAAATCGAGAAAAAGGGTAGATGGTTTTCATCTCTCAAAACTTCTAATCTCATGTCCAACTTTAGAATATAAAGAACGTTCACATTTTTCCAAACTAATGGAGTCAAAACTCATCAAAAACTCCACTCATTTTCATAGTAAATGTCAAAACTAAAGGTTCCAAGTTTCGAGTATAAAACTACTGAAATTCTCCAAGAATTACTCTAGTCAAAACGCTTCCCTTTTAAAAGTTCAAACTCATAGAAATCAAGGGCACAAGAGTAGGGATTGAAGTCCATTTCTCAAGTATGAAAGAGGTGCCATTAACCAAGAAAGTTAAACAATCAAGAAAATGCATCAAGAGGGGTTTAATTCTTTGGAAACCAAGATTCAAAATGAAGGTTTAAAGTTCAAAGAGACCTTGTATCCAACCATGAAATTAAACTTAAAACGGACTAACAATCTCAAAGGAAGGTTGAAAGTGTTTAAGAGAGTCCTTTATTTGAAACCAGAAAATTTCTAGCTTGGTGCGACACTATTTGAAAAAATCGTATCTCGAGTTTCGTAAGTTCAAAAATTGGAAACTTTATACCGTTGGAAACTAGATTCAAAGTACTAAACATCACTAGAAGACACTTTTCCCAGACTCCAATATAAAATCATTCAAATCTTGGCTTAAAGTCACTGTTCCAGACAGGACAGAACAAAACAGGCTTGCAATTTCAGCAAAGTTTGGAAATTCAGAAAAATTCGTAGAAATGGAATCAGTCCTTAAAATTTATACAAAAAATAGAACTCCAACTCTAGTTTCAAATGCAATAAACGGAACTCAATTCGGACCTTTCTATACCAAGATACAACAGCTTTAAGAAAACTGGTTTTTGGCAACCTGTTCTGCGGATTCTCAGTCATAAAGCTTTGGCACAGTTTCGAAATCAGGTTATAACTAACGCTACACAAGTCAAAATTGGAAATGTTTTATGGCGTCGAAAACTAGATTCAAAATGCCATAAATCATCATAAAAAATAGTGTTCAAACTTTTTTCACAAGAGGGACGAAATTGAGTCAAAAGATGCAGCTGTATAATTTTCTCGGGTAAACAGGTGAAGCAAATCAGTCCACTTTGCCGGTTTGGTAGGCTCACTCAAAACGAATTAGCAGGGGAATTTTATAGCGCTGGAAAGCTCTTGGTGTCTAGTTTCAAATGCCACAAACGGCACTTGATTTGACTTTTGTACAAAGATTTATGAACAGTCAAAGAGCCCCTGGTCGGCTGGCCTGGGCAACTTTTCCAGTTTTATTTCTTTTCTCAAAACTCAAGTTTTACCCAACCAATTGAAACAATTTTTGAGAGATAATTTTTATCCACACAATAAAACATATAAAAAGCATTTTTGTAGCCATTTGAGCAACAAAATTCAAAATTTAAAGCAAGGAGATAACTCAGCAAAATTTCGGCAGCACCCTTCCCCTTCATCTTCAAGTTCCTCTCACCTTTTGGAATTTTAATCACAACTGAAGCTACACTTATCAGATTGAGATGAATCTTATGGCCTTTCGAAGCTAAGACATAGGCCTACATTTATTATGAAGACCTCCAAAGCCAAATCATCTATTTTCATGGTCAAAAATTGAAATCTCAGAGAAAACAGAAAGCTGTCAGTTAAACAGGGCATTTGGGTAGTCAGGGGTATTTTAGTCATTTCACAAGTTACAGTATTTCGATTGCGCTGACATTTTTTGGGTAGAAAGCTAACTCAAATTCCAACAACTTTCATGTTTTGAGCAAGAACTGATTTGGCCTTTATCATGGACGAATATGCAGTTCACGTGGTGAGTGCAAATCTGGAATAAAGCTGGCAGCAAAGAAATAATTAGGAAACAAGAGATGTCTTCAACAAAACCTAATTTCCATGGCTCAAATCCAACTTTCAAGCCAACAACCAAGTTATAATCCACAAGAATACAATCAAACAAGAAAGAATCCTCAAGTCCTCTATCTAAAAGTTCACCTCAAAACCACTACCTAAGATATAAAGCAAGAAACAACAGTTTCCTCAAGTCCTCTAACTTAGGTTTTTTGTTAGGGTTTTCAAATCCATGCAACAACCACTAACCATTACTAATCTTTGAAAAATTAAAGATCAAAGGGAGTGAAATTGGTTACCTCTTCAAGGCTTCTGGAACCCTAGTTGAAGGCAAGATTTTTCACCAACACTCCACCAAAAACCACCACAAGATAGCACCTTTCCTCTAGCTAAAGCAATATCCAAAGGTCTTAAGCGTTGGGTATGGATCTTTGAGCAAGATTATGGCCAAAGGTTGAAGATTTTCCTTCCTCCTTTTGAGCTCCCAATTTCGGCCAAGGTAGAGAGAAAGAGTGAGGGAGTTGAAGTTTTTTAATAGTGTCATGCACTACCAATTTCCTTATTGTTTGTTACATTTAAATACTAATCCTCCAAGATAATTTCTCTAGCACTACAATTACTCATTCTTATTAGTCTAAAATTAATTTCCCAAATCTCCGATTAGTCGTGCCGGCGCGACTTTTGAAAAATTTTGTACGCGTAAACGATAAAAGTATAATTTAAGAAAAATTCATGTTAAAATAATAAAATTAAATAACACCAATGTAAATAATTTTAAAATAAGTAAAAATTAAAAATAAAAATACGAGTCCTCACATTCTTCCCCTTTAAAAGAATTTCGTTCTCGAAATTCTCACATAACTTGATGCTACAGGATTTTTCTCCAATTCTCAAATAGCCTTTTCTTACTCATGGTACTACCACAAACTTACTTAGAGGTAAAATCTTACCACGTAAGGCTAAACTAATATGCTAAGGAAGTTTAACAAAGATATCAAAAGGTGCAGGGTAATATAAGCTTAACGACCTAATGAAAAGTGAAAACGGTAACTATGAAACTTGGTTACTACCCCTGCTGGTTCTTGAAATCAATACAATATACTGGTCACATACTGTCTTCTTTAATCGAACTGCCATCCCTCATTATTAACCACAAATAAAGAATTCTTGTCCAAATCCAAGAACAAGGTGCAAAAATTGAATCACGAATAGGAATTTAACTCCAAACAACCACAGATGTTTAATATCACTAATCAAAACATTAGGCATCAAGTTCACTGTTTCTAACGGAAATACAATTTATATATAAATATTTCACTACACATAGTCTAATAAATACAACTATATCAAATAAAACATCACTAGTTGCTAACTTTAACTATTGCTGCAACTTTATCCTCACGAAATGTATTTATCTTGGGCAGTTCCTCACTTGATGTCCAAATTGGCCGCATTTGAAACACGCACCAGTTTTTTAATGACATAATCCCGTATGAATTTTATTGCAGAATTCACACTTAGTGGTTACGCATTTCTTCTTGAAGGATCCATTCTTTCTTTTTCCCTTCTCTTTATCCTTCATGGCGAGTTCATCTTCACTAATTGCTTTACGCTTCCTTCCAACATCGTGAAAACTTCTTTCATCCCTTCTAACTTGATTACTAGGAAGGTCTTGAGTTGCTACTTGACTAGGTGACTGCCCCAATTCAAACTTATCCCGTACCTCGTTTGAGATTTCTTTGTATTTCTTTTCCAATTCCACATTCTTGTGTAGCAACTCAATTTTCTCCGCATATTCTTGTTTCCATCGTCCTTCCCAGTAGTCAGCCAATTTCTTTTGAAATTCTGCCTCCATTCGAAGGGTGTCTATTTCCTTATGCATATCTCCCAAATTTGTCAATTTAAGGTCAAATGATGTCTTGTCAAGAAAATCAAAGGATCAAAATAAGTAACTAATCACACTTGAAAACTATAGCCATATAACTCTTCCATTCTTTTGCTTATAGGTCACCTAAAAACATAAATCCTAGCTATTTCCTACTGAGATAAACAAGAAATCTAAACACAAGTACTTACTCCTATATTTGGGTCTTTCCATAAAGATTTCTATCATCGCTTACACATATAACAATATATAGAATCATATTCCTTAAAGTAGAAGTTTCGGGTCCTAACTCATTTTTCATTATACACTCACTTATAAACTCGTTGAAGAAGAAATTATAACTTCTTAGTCTCAGTAGTGCCTGGTATTATCCTCTATCAAGACGTCTATCCTAATTCTGTCAAAATTCGTATATAAGAATAGAACCCATATCCGCTGTTCGACAATGCTAATACAGGTGTCTCAGTCAAACACTTCTTCCAACCAAAACTCGTACTTATTGAACTTAGTAAAATTTGGTGCTCTCTCTCAGGGTTTGCAAAACTTATCCTCAGGTATCTTTTATGATCTTCTCGAGACTTAGAGTATACCAATATATCGTCTATAAATACCATAACAAATTGGTCCAGATACGGCTTAAAAATCCGATGTATCAAGTCCATAAATGCTACTGGCGCATTAAGTAACCCAAAAGGCATAACTGCAAATTCAAGGTACCCATATCTCAAATTTAAAGCGGTCTTAGGCACATCCGCTTCTAGAATCCTCAACTGGTAATAGTCTTACCTCAAATCTAACTTGAAAATACCTCGGCCCCCTAGCAACTGATCAAATAATTCATCTATGTGAGGCAAAGGGTATGGGTTCTTAATGGTCACATCGTTCAAGTCTCGATAGTCTATGCATAGCCTCTTCCTACTAAACGTTGCAACTGCAACTTCAATTCACTTAACTCAACTAGAGCCATCCTGTAGAGCATCTTAGAAATAAGTGCCGTTCTTGAAACTATATCAATTTTAAACACTATTTCTTTCTCTGGAGTCAAGGTCTCAAATTTCTCGAAAAAAACATGGGGAAATTCCTTTGCTATGGGCACTGTTCTTGAAACTATATCAATTTTAAACACTATTTCTCTCTCCGGAGTCAAGGTCTCAAATTTCTCGAAAAAAACATGGGGAAATTTATTTGCTATGGGCACGTTTTCCAACTCCATCTTATCCCCAGGTGTATTCATAAGAAAGGCTAGATATCCTTTAGCCCTACTACTCATCAATTTCCTAGCTCGAATCTCCGAAATTAGAGCAGACGATGCTATTCTATTTCTCACGTCTAATTTCAAAAGTTGCTCTCTCCGGAATGTGTGATTTTACTAATTTCACCTTACAATCTAATTGTGTATGGTGTCGAGCTATCCAATTCATCCCAAGTGTCACATTATAACCCTTAATTGCTAGACTCATTAAATCTGCCAAAAATTTCCTCTCACCAACCCAAATCTCACAATTTTTATAAACCTTATTAACAATTAGGCACTGGTTCCCCATAGGAGTCTTAACTCCCAAATAAAAAAGGTAAGAAATCATACTTTCTATCTATACTATTTATGAAATTAGAGTCCACGAACGAATAGGTTACCTCGGAATCAATTAAAAGCCTAGCTAGATGTTCAAGAACATCAATTATGCAGTTAAGGGCCGTAGCCACTTGGTCATTCCCCTCAGTCCTAGGGTTTTGGTTCGGACCAGTCACTGATCTCTCATTTCTCTCGGGAGTGCGGGGTTGCCGAAACCCACGCCCACGACCCCGTCCATGTTCTCGCCGATCCATTTAGTAAGATTCTAAACGCACAATTAAAAGAGGAAAAATAAGCGTAGAATTTTAAAAACAAATACAAATTGCAAGAACACCTTAAAATCAAAGTATAAATCTTTACATAGGCTAGAAGTCATGTCACATGTCAAGAGTGCATATAATGAGTCAATATTATCAAAACAGGACATAGGCATCCGGGTGCCTCAAAATACAGGGTATATGTAAGGATCAAAGACAAGCTAAGAGGAGGGGTGAATTAGGTTATTTAAAAACTAATCAAGTTATGGGACTCTTTTTCCTCAATTTGAAACTTACCCCTCTTTTCTAGATAACCATAAAATGTAGCAATTACTGAGAGATCAAGATTGCTTGTGAGTAGAAGAGAAAGACAGTTTGTATTTGCAATATAGTAAGCAGTAGAGAAAGAATAGCAAACCAGAATCACTTCCAAGCTCCTCTTGAGCTTGGATACGCTTTATAGAACAAGTTTCTTCAAGTTGATCAATTACAACCAATCTTTGTGTACAAAGGAATGATCACTTCCTCCTTATCCCAAGCCACACTTGGTCAAGTTAGGAAGTTTTACTATCACTCGGATAATCCTCACAAAGCTACACTATTGAAGTAATTTTCTCACACAAGAAAAGTTTCTATGAAATTTACATAATTAAGAGTACAAATCTTTCTTGAAGAGTATTTTCTCACTAAAATCACTCTTGATATGATGTAATCTCAATGTGCAAAGTTGTATTGAAAGTGGTTGACTTTGGTCTATTTATATGAGACTAAAAAGTTCTTCAATTAATGCTTCCAACGGATAGAAAGCAGCTGAAGAGTCAACTAGCCGTTGGTAGTATCGGATGTCCGGTGGACGTATTTCCTGCGTCCCGAACGCAGGCAGTGAGCTCAAGAAAATTTCTTGAATTATTTCGGACGTCCGGTACCTTTAGTGTATGCGTCCGAAGGTAGGGAGTGAAAACTGAGAATTCTTCTTCAATTCTTTTCGGACGTCCGGTGCCTCCAAAGCTTTGCATCCGAAGTGTCGCAATGTTTGTCGGATGTCCGGTGCTCTGATGATGTACGTCGATCGAAATCAGTGAACTTAGAAGGAATAACTTAATATCTTCGGACGTCCGAGAGTGGAGTTCTTCATGCGTCCGAAGTTGCGCAATGGTTGTCGGACGTCCGATCCAGTCTTTTTGTGCATTCGATAGCCGCTTCAGTATTCTTTGTACTTAGTTTTTAACCTGTTTTGCTCTATTTTGAAAAGGGTCTATTTAGAAAATATTAGTAACATCCATTTGTTTTGTAGTCATCAAAAGTTACGGACTGAGATAAACAATCTCTCCCTTTTTGATGATGCAAAACAATGGATGGAGGAAAAAAATAATTGAGCCTCTCCTCAGAATAATAATTTCCTCTCATGTATAGATCACTGGACACTCCCCCTTAGAATGACTTCCCTTCACATATAGATTACACTTATCACCAGATCACTGGACACTCCCCCTCAGAATGACTTCCCTTCACGTATAGATTACACTTATCACCAGATTGCATATCCATTTCTCCCCTTTTTGTCATCATTAAATCAACCAGAAACCAGTATCCAACAACCAGAAACCCTACATCATCAATATTATCAACAATTATCAACAACCAGAAACCCGAAACCCAACAGTGATATCAGCAATTATCACTGTCAGCAGTCAAGATCATCAACATTATGAATATCATCAATATTGGCAGTCAATATCAGAAATCAGAGACCAAACTGAATTAAGAGTTAACCAAATAAAGGATAATCCACAAAAGCAACATCATTCAGAATATAAAGATAACCAAATAGTTTTACAAACCAGCAGAGAAAGGAAATAGAATCCTTAATATAGAACACATGAAATGTTTAAAATGCAAAAGATGCAAAAGTCTATTATGAACTACCATCCTAATCATGAAGTGCAATTTCCTAGAAGTGCCTAAATGGTGATTTGGACGATCCAGGCCTCCTCCTTGCTAGGCGAAACTGAGCAGGATCCACTTCTTCCTCTTCAGTTTCCTCATCATCATCCTCTTCAGTTTCCTCTTCGTCTGGAGCTTTCCCTTGTCTTGTGGCTGAGAACTGGAAGCACGAAACTCTGGAGTGGGCTCAGTTCTAGGTTCCTTTTGGTGTACATTCTCATTGTCTTGAGGAACAGGAGGCACAAGCAAATTCCTTTTGTCAATGAAGGTGGCTTGTTGGTCGGGTGACATGGTCATCATCAGACCATCTTCAAGGAGTAGGATGTGTTGTTTGAGGTCCTCAAGCAAAGAAATGACCTCAGAGTTAGATGAAGAGGGCTTAGTGGCTGACCTTCTAGGATGGATGGTAAAGGGTGAGACAACATGGACTGATCTCGAGGAGTCCTAGGACAGGTGTTTCATGAAGATTCTTTCTCCTAAACTCCAAAACAGTTTCTTGTAGCACCATTTACCATAAAAAATTTCAGATTTTTTCTTTCAAAATATGCCTTTGAAAAGACAGTGGATGTACTTTCTTTTGGTGATTTGCCAGTGAAGGAATTTTGAAATGAGCAAAGATTGGGGTCAGAAATTTTCATAGGAAAGTTTTCTACGGCTATCAGTGCTGATTTTGAGTAAGAATTTGCACATGACAAAGCCGAAATCAATTCGAATTTTTTCAAGAAAACAGTAAAACAGGTAAAGCTCCATTTTGTTGGCATCTGTCCTATGACCATCAGTAGGAACCAACAGATTTGAAATTATAGAGAAGATGATCAAATTTTGAGGACTGAGATCCTCCAATCTTGCCTCAGCAGGAGTATTAAAATGAGTTTGAAAATAAGTCATCAGTTTTGCAACATGAAAATGATGATAGGCAGAAGGAAATTCTTCATATGAGAAAAATTTACAATTTTTCCTTTAAAATCATCTTCAATTTTGGTTTTCAGAACAGTGTTGACAATGTCAGGGTTTAACTCTATATCAACAGAATTGACACGTGAAACTAGATCAGTGTGTGATCTACCCTTCTAAGATTGGCAAAGAATTGATAAAGCATGTCAGGGTAATAAGTGTTGGGAATAGTCAGAATATGAGTCCATTTTTGGAAAGCAAAAAGTTCAAGAACAGGTCAAGGTCAAGCTTACGGAATTCAGAAGGGAGAATGGTTCTTTGAGTGATGAAACCCTTCTGTGAAATCCATTCGAACCTCTCCCTGGCATCATCATCAATGAACTTTGGTAGTGGGGTAGGTTCCTCTGCAATCTGAGCTCAGGTTGCTCCCTGGCAGTTCGTTTCCTCTTTCCACTTCGTGGAGTATCATGTACATCGGTCTGTCCACCAGACCTTGTTCTTGGTGACTTTCTGGTGGAAGTCTCAGTGGCTTGCTGATTCAGCATTTTGGTCAGCAGTCTGCTGTTCCTCAATTTGCTCAACAGAAGGATCAGCAGTTTGCCTTTCCTTAGTTTGAGCAGTCCCCTTCTTTTTAGCAGACCGTTTCCCTTTTTACTATGAGGTTCAGTCCCTTTTCTGGGTGATTTCGTGACGATGCGTCAACATTAGTAGGCTGCTCCAGTTCCTCTTCACTATCACTGACAGGAGGCAATGCAGTTTGCTCAGCGGAAGTAGTTTGCCGTTCTCTGAATGTTTCTTTTGGGCCAACCTTTCCCTTTTCCACCATATTTTTTTGTTCCTCTCTTTGGAGATTTGGTGGTGGATGGCTCAACAATGTCAATGTCTTCATCCCTCAACTTGAACTTGTGGTGCGTCCGGCACTGACAGACCCTCCTCTAACTCTTACCATGATGAGATGCAGGATGTTTATGTTGCAGAGTACGATGCAAATATGTATGAGAGAAACTTAGAGTGCGAATGGACTACAACAAATGCTTGACTCGTCCAAAGAGAGTAAATTTTGAGTGGTTAGGGTTACGGGAGAATTGGAATTTATGGAGTAGTTGGCAGTTAGAGAAATTATGAGGGGTAATGAACGGGCAAAAGGAATGTAATGGTGTTTGGACAAAAATTTCTCGGACTTTGTTCAGAAGAGAGATGAATTTTGAATTTGAAATTGGGAGAAGATGAAGAGTTGCGTCCGAGACAACGGTAGAAAATGAACTAACTGAAGGAAGGGACTGTCTTATAAGACACAATTTTTGAGTGTCGGACGGCCCGAACGAAAGTGAAGCGTTCGACACAACCGTCCGAAACTGAACAGAACACTGTAGACATCCTTCTATCGCATCGGGCGTCCGATAAAGAGTGACCAGAGAATTTTTAGCATATTTTTTCTGAAACGCCCAATTTTGTTCTCAAAAACACAAATTGATCCAGTGATAAGGCTTTTGTGAGAATATCAGCAATTTGATCTTTTGAGCAGATATATTGAACACGAATTTCACTCTTTTGGACAAGATCGCGAATGAAATGATGCTTTATGTCTATATGTTTTGTCCTTAAATGTTGAATGGATTTTTTTGTCAAATTTATGGCACTAGTGTTATCACAATACATAGGCACACAGTCATACATTAATCCAAATCATTCAATGTGTTTTTCATCCACAATAATTGAGCACAACAAGCTCCGGCGGCAATATATTCCGCTTCGGTTGTAGATAAGGAAATAGCATTTTGTTCTTACTAAACCAAGACACTAAGTAATGCCAAGAAAGTGACATGTTTCTAGGTTGTACTTTTTCTATCTATCCTACAATCGCCAAATCAGCATCTGAAAACCATATAAGGGAATTCATGACATTTAGGATACCAAAGACCGTAATTCAAGGTTCCTTTTAGATATCTAAGAATTCTTTTCACTGCATTTAAGTGAGATTCCTTTGGACAAGATTGAAAACGAGCAACACAAGCAAACAGCAAACACAATATCAGCTCTACTTGCAGTTAAGTAAAGCAAGCTACCAATCATACCTCTATACTTCTTTTCATCAACTTTTATACCTTCTTTCATCCTTGTCAAACTAGGTAGATGTGCACATAGGTGTTCCAACTTGTTTTGAATATTTTCATTCCGAAATCTTTTGAGCAGCTCCTTGGTGTATTTAACTTGATTAATAAATGTTCCTTCTCGGGTTGAATCACTTGGAGTCCAAGGAAGAAATTTAATTCTCCCATCATACTGCATCTCAAACTCTTTTTGATATAATTGTGGAAAAATCCTTGCACAATCCTCATTAGTAGCACCAAATATAATATCATCCACATAGATTTGCACAATTAAAGACCAATTGAACTTTATTTAGTGAAAAGAGTGGTATCTACAATGCCTCTTTTAAAACCATTTTCAACCAAAAATCATTTAAACGTTCATTACCATGCTCTTGGAGCTTGTTTTAATCTATACCAAAGCTTTTGAAAGTTTGAACACATGATTTGGATAAATCTCATTTTCAAAACGGGAGGTTGGTCAACATATACTTCTTGATCAATAAACCATTTAAGAAAGCACTTTTAACATCCATTTGAAATAGTTTGAAATTCTTGAAACATGCAAAAGCCAAAAATTCTAATTGATTCTAGTCTGGCTACGGGTGCAAATGTTTCATCAAAATCTATTCTTCTTCTTGAGCATACCCCTTCGCTACAAGTCTAGCCTTATTCCTTACTACTTCACCTTTGTCATTCATTTTGTTTCTAAATACCCATTTTGTGCCAATGATAGGATGATCTTGAGGTCTTTCAACTAATGTCCAAACCTTGTTCCTTTCAAATTGATTTAGTTCCTCTTCCATAGCTAAAATCCAGTTTTCATCTTTCAAGGCATCAACAACATTTTTGGGTTCAAGTGTGAGACTAATGCAAAATTATCCATCAATTGTTTAGAGGAGGAACGAGTTCTGACCTTCTCGGATGGATCACCAATGATGAGCTTCCTTAGGATGGTTTTGAACAAATTTCAAACTCTTGGAAGATCGTTAGGTGTACCAACATCCCTGTCATTATCTTCCAGTGCTGGACTAACTTGAGAACCATCTTCCTTTGAATCATTTTCTGGTGAAGCACTGTCTTGATCATTAATTGTGAGCTTTTTTAGTTCTTCTTGAACACCTGCATCATCATCTTTACCACAACTTTTGAAAATGTGACAGCCCCACCTTCCCCTAAGGCGAACCAAAGGGGTTGGCGGACCGCCTGCCCAGCTCTCGCCAGGACTACGAAGCCGAATCATACAACCCTAGATTCCGCACAATAGAACCCGAAGAAAACAAACAATCGGAACTTACCAAATCAAGAACACATAGGCATACATTCCTCAACAATTATACGGAGGAAAACAAGAATATTACTTATATACATACGTTGGAACTTTACAAGTCAAGGGAAATACTTGTTCGAAGTAAAATTAGGGTTTTGATTATAAAAGTGTGTAACAAAAGAACATTTACACTAGCTCAACCCTTTCTTCCAAATCACGGTTCAAAAGTGGTTGTTTCCTGTAAGGAAAACAAAATAACGGGAAGGGGTGAGCTTACGCTCAATGAGGTACCATAAGTACAAGTAGTCATGTATCATGGCATTTCACGTATCAATCATGCAGTTATACACACCAGATAGGGAAATAAATAATCATTTCCAAGAGAAAGGATACAGGTGGCTCTCAGGAGCCAAAGTTCCATTGCTTCACCGGAGCTTGATCAAATAGTAGTCGAAACCCCGTCAACTTTCAAATAAAGTAACCCGTCCAGTAGAGCACCACTTTCACACCGATTCCGTCACCAAACATACCCCTTACCGGGCCCGAACACCTCAACCGAACAGAGGGTGGTAATACTCGAGTATACTAAAAATCCAGAAGTCCTCAATACCCAAGGATTTCTCAGAAACAGACTACTGTGTTCGTTATCTAATCGACCAGGCCTTTACCGGCTCGACTCGAATAACTAGCCACAGGATTTGAGCTCAGAGGTAACAGAAAGGTCGTTGGATTTAATTTTCCAACGATCATCAACAAATACAGAAAACAGGTACAGATAACAGATACAGAGAACAAATACAGATTTATACAGTATACAGGAACCAGAATAACCAGATGAGAGGAAACGAGTGTGATAAAGTACACCCTCGTTTCATACGAAGTATACAAAGTCACAGATAATCAAGTTGCAAGTACAGTTGAATCAGATAAGCACCAATTTAAGGGGATGGTACACTCACCAATTTAAGTGCAGCTACTTCAAAAGTTTTCCCCAAATGACTTTAATCGCCAGAAACCCTAAAATAACCGAGGTAAATAATTGAGGTTTTCACATCCCAAATTCTAGTAAACAAAATGCACAAGTGGGGCTCGAGTACAAGTCGTATGCCTATCCAAATGAACTATGAATGCAAGGTTGCAAAAGCGTGATTTCGGAACGAAAAGGTAATAGGGGGGAACTAGGGGCTTGAATGACCTAAAAGCCGTTCATTTACCAAGAAATCAAACTCAAACTTGAAGGAACCAAACGGTCTAGGAAAATTGGGCCAGCATGCCCTTTGTGTTTACCAAATTTCCAGCCATTTATGGCTTCATTATTTTCCTCAATCAGCCCCCAGAAACACACACAATAAGGTTACCACAATAGCCCTTCCATAGGCTCCAAAATCATCCCAGTACAACTCAAGTGCAAAAGTATCATTTGGGAAATCAGTTTTTGAAGACAAAACTAAAACGGCAGATTTGGCATTTCGTAGCATTTTTAGTCACAACCGGAGCTATGGTTATCGAATCGGGGTGAACCTTTTATCCATTTCGAAAGCTAAAGACAGAGGGGAACAACGTTTATGAAGGCCACTTAACCTTAATTTATAGCTTATCTAAGTCGAATTTGCCAATCACAGATCCAAAAGTTTAAGATCAGTCTAGTTATCAGCACTGAACTTTAACCGGCAATAACTCAGGCTACACAACTCCGTTTGGGGTGTTTTCAGAGGATTTAGAAAGCTAACACATAGGGCTATAAGTCTTTGTGTTTTGGCCAAAAAACTAATTGGATACGAATCAGGGTGAAAAAATGCAGCCCAAACTGGTGAATTCACAAAACTGTTTACGAATTGCAGCTTATAACGGTCAGGGTATTTCGGTCATTTCGCAAGTTTCGGGCTGCTCCGATTGAGCTGAAATGTTACCAGTAGTTAGCTAACTCAAATACCTACAACTTTAATTGTTTGAGCAAGGGCTAATTCGGTCTCCCTCAAGGTCGAACATACAGTGGAAAAAACACGGCAGATTACTACCATAGAAACCCTAAGCTGGAATTTTTCCACATAAAGCTTGAAATTTCCGCAATTAACCACAAGTAACGCATAATAGCTTCAATTCTATACCATATTAAGCCATCAATCCAAGCCAACAATAATTATCATATGAAAACAGAAAAATTCCCAAGAAAATAAGAAATTCACCTAACTTTACTTTAAACCACAAATTCATCCATAAACTAAGCTCCTTAACCGATATAAGCCACTACTTTGCAATTATTATGGACAAAATTGAAGTTCTAAGCAATATACCTCAATCACCAAGAAAGGTAGCAACTTAGGGCTTTTCTTTGCAAAATCACTCACAAACACCTTTGATCTCCCTTAATAAGTTGTTTCTACGGAGAGATTCGAAGTTTTATCGGTTGGATTTTGAGATTTGGACAAGAAATTGGAAGAAAAGTTGAAGGCTTCTTTCCTTTTTTTTTCCTCAAAAATTTCGACCAAGATGCTTAGGGAAATGAAGATGATTTTGGTCAATTTTTAGCTTTAGTAAAGTTGTAAGAAAGTTAGGCAAAACTTGGCCCAATAGAAATGCGACACGTGTCACCTTTTTTTGATCTTTTCTTTATCCTTTAGCTTACTAATGACTAAGCATCTAACCAACCTCTGATTATCTATTAGCACTCAGTAATTAAATGCCTTACTGCACAACTTAACCTAATTGGCCGAATTTCTCTCACTTAACGCCTAGCGGGTCCCACATCCGCTATTTGCCTCCAAATCTCTCGTGAACTCACTTATACTAGAAAAATGACTTAAATACTATATTTACTTATAAAACATGTATAAAATGAATATAATAAAGAAAATATAGAAAATGTGCGCACGGAAACCGATAAAACCCTAAAACCCTAAAACCGGATTTTTGTTTTTTTTGTTTTTTTTGTTTTTTTTTTCTTTTTCGGGTTCTCACAGAAAAATATCACCATTAGATTCATCAAAAGTGACATGTATAGCTTCCTCTATAACGAGAGTCCTTCGATTATAGACTCTAAAAGCTCTTTTATTTTCACAATAACCCAAGAAGATTCCTTCATCAGATTTTTTATCAAACTTTCCAAGATGTTCCTTGATATTTAAAATGAAACATTTGCAACAAAAAACTTTGAAGTATCCAACAATAGGCTTTTTATCAAACATTAACTCATAAGAGGTTTTGTTTAAAATTGGTCTCAAGAGAACTCTATTCATAGTATAGCAAGCTGTATTTATGGCTTCAACCCAAAAATATTTTGGCAAGTTGCATTCACTTAACATGGTTCTTGCTGTCTCTTGAAGAGTTCTATTTTTTCTTTCAACAACTCCATTTTGTTGAGGAGTTCTTGCAATAGAAAATTCATGTGTAATTCCATTGTTATCACAAAATTCTGGAAAGTCACAAAAATGAAATTCTGAGCCATTGTCACTTCTGATCTTGATGATTTTTAACCCAATCAGATTCTGAACTTTTGCAAATAATGAAACAAAGTTTTTGAAGGCATCATCCTTGTGTGCAAAAAACATCACCCAAGTGTATCTAGAATAATCGTCAACAACAGCAAAGCAATATCTTTTGCCACCTAAGCTAGCAGTTTGTGTATGACCAAATAAATCAAGATGTAAAAGTTCCAAAGATTTTGTGGTAGAAACACATTTCTTGGGTTTAAAAGAAACTTTGACCTATTTTCCAAATTGACAAGCATCACAGATTTTGTCCTTTCAAACTTAATTTTTGGCAAACCTCTAAAAAGTTCCTTTTTGGAAATCTCTTTTAGCAAATCCATGTTGAAATGACAAAACCTTCTATACCATAACCAAGGGTCTTCATTTTCTAGTTTAAGACATTTAAAGCTGGAAGAATCAATATTATCAAGAATAACTACATAAATGTCATTAACTCTTTTTCCTTTGAAAATAATGTTGAATTTTGAGTCAAGAACAAGACATTCATGTTTTTTAAATAGCACAAACAGATTTCTTTCACACAATTGACTAACCCTCAGCAAATTATAACTCAGATTATCAACTAGAAGAACATTGTGAACAAAAGTTTGACCATTCTTACCGACATCTCCAACTCCAACTGTTTTGGCTTTGTTATCATCTCCAAAAAGTTACTTTTTCACTTGATTTTGACTTGAGTTTGATGAATTGTGATGGATCACCAGTCATATGTCTTGAGCATCCACTATCTATGAACTATTTTGATTCCTTAATGACATTCACCAAGTTCACCTACACAAGAGTTCACAAGATGATATTTGGTACCCAATTACTTTTTGGGTCCTTGAGAGTTAGCATTATGTCTAACTATCCACATACATTTCTTGTCATTTCTCACATTCTTTCTTACATAGATATTATTCTTCATGTGACTAACTTGGCAACAAAAGCTACACATAGTCAGTGAATTGCCTCCAAATACAGGTTTAATAAATCTGACTTGCCTTCTTTTATAGATATTAAATTCGTTTGCATTAGAGTTTAACCTTTTCTTATGAATGTCAAAGTGAGGTTTTGATTCATTCTTTTGAGGACAGTCTTGTTTCTTGTGTTTAAGCAACTCATTTAGACCATCCATTCTTCTTTTCAAGTCACCTTGTTCCTTTTTGAATAATTCACACAGGTTTGTTTTTCTATCAAGCTCAAAAAGTAGAACATTTTTCATCCTTTTTCAAGCAGTCATTTTCAGCTTTCAGCATTTTATTTTGTCGAAAAAGATTTGCATTGTCTTGAATCAAAAAACTAATTTTCTGTTTTAGTTCCTTGTTTCTAACATATGATTCTTTCAAGCAATTATGCAATCTCTCAATGAAAGACTCAACATCATCTTCAGATTCATCATCACTAACAGGTTGAGAGTTGCAAGTAGTTACCTCATCATCACCAATAGCCATGAAAGCCATTTGGGCAGATTCCTCTTCTTCTTCGACTTCACCTTCTGAATTGCAATCATTCCATGTAATTTGAAAGTTGTTGAATTTTGGTTTTCGTTCAACCTTTCCTTCCTTCTTTTCTTCATTAGATACTCACTCACGTAGTGTCCAGATTGGCCGCACTCAAAGCATTTATCAGTTTGCTTTCTATTGAACTCTTGCTTCCCTTTGTTTCTTGCATTGCTGAACTGATTTGGGAATGAGTTGCTGTTTCCTCCTTTCCTGAACCTTTGTTTGTTGAGGATTCTCTTGAAGCTTTTTGTGATGAGAGCTAGATCACTGTCATCAACTTCCGCATCTTCTCCATCCAAGGAGGCAGAATCATCTTCATCTTCAGATGCCTTTAGAGCAATGCTCCTTCTTACTTTTGCATCCTCTTCCTCTTGCACTTTGGACTTAAGTTTCAGCTCATAAGAGGTTAGAGAATTAATAAGAGATTCAATAGGTAAGGAATTTAGATCTCTAGCTTCTTCAATGGCAGTTACTTTACTCTCCCAATCCTTGGATAAAGCATTCAGAATTTTTCTGTTTTTCTCACCTAGAGAGTATTCCTTTTCCAGTACCTCTAAGTCCTTAATGAGGTCATTGAATTTACAATACATCTGATCAATGTTTTCATGAGGTTCCATCTGAACGATTCATATTTGGTAACCAGAATAGACTTCTTTTATTCTCTCACATTCTCACTCCCTTCATGGATTTCTCTAAGTTTGTCCCAGATTTCTTTAGCGGACTTACACCCTTTGACCCCTAATGGATTCATTTGAATCTAAGGCACTATACAACACATTCATAGCTTTAGCATTCAAGGTAAGATGAGTTCTGTCTTCACCAGTCAATTCATTTCTAGTTTTTGGTTTCGATCTATGAGTGACTTCTTCTATTATAGAGGCATCATATGGACCTTCATTGAGAATAAACCACAGTTCAATATCAATAGATTGCAAGAAAATAATCATTCTTTCCTTCCAACTCACATAATTGGATCCATTAAATATTAGGGGTCTAGTGACAGATTGTCCTTCAAAAAACATGTAATTGTTGGTTGTCATTTTTACTCCAAAATCGATTGAGTTTAATCTCTAGGAGACCAAGCTCTGATACCAATTGTAAGGATCGAAAACAAACTTAAGAGGGGGGGTGAATTAAGTTATTTAAAACTAATCAAGTTATGGGACTCTTTTTCCTCAATTTGAAACTTACCCTCTTTTCTAGATGACACAACAATGTAGCAATTAATGAGAGATCAAGATTGCTTGTGAGTAGAAGAGAAAGACAGTTTGTATTTGCAATAATAGTAAGTAGTAGAGAAAGAATAGCAAACCAGAATCACTTCCAAACTCCTCTTGAGCTTGGATACGCTTTATAGAACAAGATTCTTCAAGTTGATCAATTACAACCAATTTTTGTGTACAAAGGAAGGATCACTTCCTCCTTGCCCCAAGCCACACTTGGTCAAGTTAGGAAAGTTTTACTATCACTCTGATAACCCTCACAAAACTACACTATTGAAGTAATTTCTCACACAAGAAAAGCTTCTATGAAATTTACACAACTAAGAGTACAAATCTTTCTTGAAGAGTATTTTCTCACTAAAATCACTCTTGATATGATGTAATCTCAATGTGCAAAGTTGTCTTGAAGTGGTTGAACTTTGTTCTATTTATATGAGACCAAAAAGTTCTTCAATTAATGCTTCCAACGGATAGAAAGCAGTTGAAGAGTCAACTAGCCGTTGGTAGTGTCGGACGTCCGGTGGACCTATTTCTTGCGTCCGAACGCAGGGCAGTGAGCTCAAGAAAATTTCTTGCAATTATATCGGACGTCCGGTACCTTTAGTGTATGCGTCCGAAGGTAGGGAGTGAAACTGAGAATTCTTCTTCATTCTTTTCGGACGTCCGGTGCCTCCAAAGCTTTGCGTCCGAAGTGTCGCAATGTTTGGTCGGACGTCCGGTGCTCTGATGATGTGCGTCCGATCGAAATTCAGTGAGTTTTAGAAGGAATAACTTAATATTTTCGGACGTCCGAGAGTGGAGTTCTTCATGCATCCGAAGTTGCGCAATGATTGTCGGACGTCCGATCCAGTCTTTTTGTACGTCCGATAGCCGCTTCAGTATTCTTTGTGCTTAGTTTTTCAACCTGTTTTGCTCCATTTCTGAAAGGGTCTATTTAGAAAATATTAGTAACATCCATTTGTTTTGTAATCATCAAAAGCTACGGACTGAAATAAACAGTATATTGCAACAAAATAAAAAAGGATTCAAGGCAGGAATCACTCCTACTATCCTAGACAACACTGCTAAAGTAGACTAAATCTCTAGTTTAGGATCATTTCATTTTTTAGCACTAGGAATTTCTACCTCATGTCCCTCGTCGAGTATCTTGCCATCCACCCACTGTTCGACCAAGGTAACACACTAAACCATCACCCCCTCAGTCCGATCTCTAATTTCATGTACTACCCTAGCAAGTCGGCGTTTAGCCTCCTGAACCTGCTCACGAAGAGTCTCAGCCCTTTTTCCGCTCCTCGAGTACATCAGCTTCCAGTTCACGAACTCTAAGCAGTTTTGGACATCCACCGTCGCCCTCAGTTCTCGATTATCCTCTCGAACCTACCCTAGTTTTCTCAGATAACCGCCTCCGATCATCGATTACCGCTAGCACCACTTTGTTAGGGTACGAGTAAGTTCTCCAACAATCACATGAAAACCTAGTTCGACGAATTGGGGTCCACTGCCAAAGAGGGCCCTAAGATTTCTTGATAGTGAGATAATTGTGGCGCTTTATTCATTGATGTTTGGTCTTGATTTTGGCCATTTATTGTCCAGAGTAATGGGTTTCTGATCATATTTGGTATTTGTGTTATTTGCAGGCAATCGATGTTAAAAGTGACAAAAAAGAGATAAAATTCCAGAAGACCAGTCCTTCCAGAGCGTGCCCACGCAGAGACCGCAGAGCTGCGTGAAAAAGACGGACCGCGGGTCCTATCCCTGGAACTACCGCTATTCTTTGGAGACACCTTTTGAACCTGCGTAGGATTAGGAAGCCTTTCAAAGAAGACTTTTGGCAACAATTCAATGAGGGAAATAAGGAAGAAATCCTTTTGAGAAACAAACTATAATTCAAAAAGCAAGTGTGTGGCAGCGAGAAGCTTTAAATAGAAGACAGCAATAGACTAGAAGTTATCTTTTTGACCTTTTTAATCTTGTAACTGGGATTTTTTCGTTTGCTTCTCTTCTTAGCGCAAGCTTTAGACTAGCGGCCGCATCCTTTTTATCTTTTTCTTTGAATCGTTTAAACTCCATGAAAGCCTTCAATTGCTTCATGACTATGCGGCAAGGCTAAACCTGTTTATCTAGTTGAGGAATAATCAAGGCCTGGTTGCACGGACAATTGTGAAATCGTTTTAATCGTTTTGCTCTATTTTAAATTCCGCGTTCGTGGGTATTTAATTATTCTCTGTTTTAACAGCCTATTATTGTTTGGATTTACTGAATCAATGTGGCCAGTTGTTCAATTGTCTGAATAGTATACTTCCAATTAGGACAATGATGCGTATCACTTGATTGTCTTAAATTAGTGGCGAACGGCACAATTTCATTGCCTCGCAAGCAGTCTAATCTGGGTCGTGGAAATAGTTGATCTAGTTTAAATGAACCCGCATGTGTGTTTGTTAACTTGAATAGGGTCTCTCTAATTCTTAAATCTGTGAATAGATTAAATCTTTCGAACGTCTCTGGGATTATCTAATTTACAAGAGGGTAGTTTAAGAACGTTTTTGGACTACCATACAATTAAGGAGAGATTGGTGGTTCGGCGGTTGTAGAATTGCTTTAACCAATTTATTTGCGAACGTGTGGATTAATTCAGGTATCTATGATCAATTGCGTGAACCGGTGCCGAGATTATCTCCTTGACTAGGTTGTGTCAATTAAGTGTTTATTACATTCTTTAGTTATTGCACTTCTTGCAATTTTTTAGTTAGTGATCTTACATTTTTAATATGTTTCTTTTATCTTCCTTCCAAAAATCCCCCAAATCATATGTGAGTGATAAATCTACCGGTTCCCTGAAGAGACGACCCTACTCACTACTATACTCATTCAGTTTAGGGAGTAGGTACTAATATAATTTTTATTTTTGGTGGTTTGACAGCCACCAAATTTTGGCGTCGTTGCCGGGGAACTGGTGCTTGAAGTGATTTATTGCACAGGCTTGTTTTGTTTAGTTCGTTCCACCCTTTTTACTAGTTATGGCTGCTAATCTTCCGTATTTTGGTGATGGACTGGATTTTATTTCTAGAAGGGGTTATGAGACTCATGATTTTTCTAATGATCAATTGGCTGTTGCAAATTGTCGAAGTTATTTTGCTTCAGATCATTCAACCGACATATACCCCACATTTCAAGATGGCCTGAGTACTCCAATTGACACTTTTGGAGATTTTTCACCTCAATATCAAAGTGTTGGTATGACCCTTACTCAAACGGGTATGGTCAAGGATGGTGGACAACTCCAACTTTAAATTATACGCCAGAGCCAATCGATTTTCAACATCAATATCAACAGCAACAGCAATCATCCACGTTAGGTATGTCTCTTGAAGAAATGGTTAAATTAATAGCTACTAACACATATCAATTTCAACAGGAGACACAAAGGATGATTAAAGAGATGCAAGATGGAAGACATGAATTGGCATCTACAATGAGTAAATTGATTTCTCCAATATATGAAGAATTGCCCTCACAGACCATCAACGACCTTAAAGAAGGTGAAAGTACAATTATCCTAACAAATGACATGGAACTGCAAGAGTCTCAAGAAGAAGAATCTAAAGATGCAGTTGAAAAGGGAATTGAGGTTACAAGAAATGAAACTCCAATATCAAATTGTCCAAGATGAATCCAGTGAACAATCTCCAAATGCCGGTGACATCTCCTCCATTCATTAATCAATATTCTCCTGACTCTTATTCTTTAATTCCTGTTAGTGAGATTGGGACTTTATTATACCAGAAGATTTTGAATTTTCACGACAGGAATAAGTTAAGAGTCACGATGGCAAAATATTTTGAAACCAACAAGTGCTCGTGATGGAGAAGTGAGTGAAGGACTTAAAGTCATTACTTGTTTGTTTGGCACCATCTACAAATCCATAGAAGACCGTATCTCGTGTGCTCAATGATTACTCTATTTACAGGGTTATCAGGACTATACAGAGGATGAAACATTGAAACGAACCACAAGATTTTATTCCTCCGTGAATAAACAGGACAATGTCTAGCCAAAAATGTTAAAGAGAGGCACTGCTTGAGAGGCAACCCAAGGACTAAACTCTTCGTTATTATTATATTTCATTTTTCTCTTTAATTCTATGTTTTATTATTATTATTATTATTATTATTATGTCACATTCCCAATATCTTTATTGGTGTTAGGCAGAAGACTGTGCTTCCAAGGCGTGCCCACGCCTTCATAGAAAATTTCATTTTACAAAAAATGGGCAACCGACTTATGCTTCTTATGTGTGGTAACACCTCTCAACCACGAACCGCCGCCGCTACCATGCAACGCGACACAACCCACGACCATCTACTGCCACCAAGCATCGCCCCTCAAGCTGTACCTGCTTCGCGTGGTCACCCCACCCCTCGATGTCCATCCTCTCTGCATGTGTTGGCTTTCAGCCGCCTCATCCTCCTCCCCATAGTGCTCTCGTGCACTCATTTGGCCTTCAAGAAACTCCATTCCTTTCTTTTTGATTTGCTATTTTTCTTTGTTCCATTGAGGACAATGTAGAATTCTGGTGTGGGGGAGTAGTTTCTAGCTCTTTAGGTTTGATAGATAGTTTTAGTTCTTTAGGTCTGTTAAAAACAAAACAAAAACAAAAACAAAAATAAAAAGGGAAAAAAAATATATGATGAATTCGTTTGGCTGCAGTTGGAAATTGTTAGAACTTGATGCTATGATGATGATTGCAATACTCTGCAAGCATGAGCCAGTGTGATATGTGGTTAAAAGTCTCGTTTTCTTAATAATGGAATTGATTGATGAATTTTGCAAGACTTGGCAATTTGTAACCATTTTGCTGAGCTGTTGAGCCAATGAGCGTTGCATTGAAACTGCTCTATTTTCTTTCATTGATGATATCACACATATTTGATTGTTCTATGCATATCAAGACCACATTCTTGAATTTGATGCATTAAGATGATAAGCGGCACTAGTGTTAACCATTTTTTGCTTTCTAAAGACAATCCTAATCAGATCGTCCCCCTAGGTTGACCATGATTGAGCTAGATCTTTTCTTTGTTTAACAGCTCATTTTGTCACCCTTAACCCCATTGTATTTGAACTCTCTTTGTTTTTACCTCGTGTCAAAGAAATGTCTTGATTTCATTGCCTGATGATTTCGAATTATGTTGAAAAGGGATGATTGAAGTTAGCAAGTGTGTCTATTTTTCCATGCAGTTGTGCGTATTTGAAAAGAAGAAAAAAAAAGAAAAAAAGAGAAAAAAGGAAAAAATGAAAAAAAAGAGAACAAAGAAAAAAAAGAGTTCTGAAGTGTTGTTGTCAATATGTGTTCTTTTGAGATAATTGGGTGAAGTCCTTGGTTGTGTTTGCACTTGCTAATTTTTGGAAAATTTATGGGTATACTTTGGAAAGATCATTGGAATGAAGAAGAAAATTGGAATTCATGCAATGGGGTCGACGGTGTTTTCTTTGACATAATAAGTCTAAATTACCTGTTTGATCCTACCCGTGCCTAAACCCCATTACAACCCGCATCAAGACCCTTTGATTTGTGCATTAAATTTGGTTTCAGTGGTGGCGATGTGATATATTAGCAAGCATATGATAACATCATGTTATTGTGTGGTGAGAGTGACTCTTTGTGTTTCATGTCGGAGTGGTGAGTAATCATATTCCATTCTATAAGAGAGGGTTAAGTCTTGCAATTTCTGAATTTGATGACATTGTTAGGAGGATAGACACTTGAGCTCGCATGATTGAACTGTTGTGTATGTGTAGCTGTACTTGTATCTCTGAGCTTTGAGATACTTGAGGACAAGCATTATCTTGGTGTGGGGGGATTTGATAGTGAGATAATTGTGCGTTTATTCATTGATGTTTGGTCTTGATTTTGGCCATTTATTGTCCAGAGTAATCGGTTTCTGCTCATATTTGGTATTTTGTTTATTTACAGGCAATCGATGTTAAAAGTGACAAAAAGAGATAAAATTCCAGAAGACCAGTCCTTCCAGAGCGTGCCCACGCCAGAGACCGCAGAGTTGCGTGAAAAAGACGGACCGCGGGTCCTATCCCTGAACTACCGCTATTCTTTGGAGACACCTTTTGAACCTGCGTAGGATTAGGAAGCCTTTTCAAAGAAGACTTTTGGCAACAATTCAATGAGGAAAATAAGGAAGAAATCCTTTTGAGAAACAAACTCTAATTCGGAAAGCAAGTGTGCGGCAGCGAGAAGCTTTAAATAGAAGACATCAATAGACTAGAAGTTATCTTTTTGACCTTTTAATCTTGTAACTGGGATTTTTCGTTTGCTTCTCTTCTTAGCGCAAGCTTTAGACTAGCGGCCGCATCCTTTTTATCTTTTTCTTTGAATCGTTTAAACTCCATGAAAGCCTTCAATTGCTTCATGACTATGCGACAAGGCTAAACCTGTTTATCTAGTTGAGAATAATCAAGGCCCGGTTGCACTGACAATTGTGAGATCGTTTTAATCGTTTTGCTCTATTTTAAATTCCGCGTTCGTGGGTATTTAATTATTCTCTGTTTTAACAGCCTATTATTGTTTGGATTTATTGAATCAATGTGGCCAGTTGTTCAATTGTCTAAATAGTATACTTCCAATTAGGACAAGGGTTGATTGTCTTAAATTAGTGGCGAATGGCACATTTCATTGCCTCGCAAGCAGTCTAATCTGGGTCGTGGGAATAGTTGATCTAGTTTAAATGAACCGCATGTGTGTTTGTTAACTAGAATTGGGTCTCTCTAATTCCTAAATCTGTGAAAAGATTAAATCTTCGAGCGTCTCTGGGGTTACTAATTTACAAGAGAGTAGTTTAAGAGCGTTTCTGGACTACCATATAATTAAGGAGAGATTGGTGGTTCGGCGGTTGTTGAATTGCTTTAACCAATTTATTTACGAACGTGTGGATTAATTCAGGTATCTATGATTAATTGCGTGAATCGGTGCCGAGATTATCTCCTTGACTAAGTTGTGTCAATTAAGTGTTTATTACATTCTTTAGTTATTGCACTTCTTGCAATTGTTTAGTTATTGACCTTACATTTTTAATTTGTTTCTTTTATCTTCCTTCCAAAAATCTCCCAAATCATCTGTATGTGATAAATCTACCGGTTCCCTGAGGAGACGACCCTACTCACCACTATACTTATTCAGTTTAGGGAGTAGGTACTAATATAAATTTTATTTTTGGTGGTTTGACAGCCACCACTTCTCTCAAAACGAATCGCGGGAAGGTGCTCAGAGGTGACCCATCTCCACCATTTCTTTCCATGACCTACAATTAACCCACAAAACTAAAGGTTAGCACCTTATGATCACTGGTGCCATTCGAAATTTAGCTTAAGGTTTATCACGGATTTCTATGACCAAAAGTTCATGACTAAGAACTCCTAACCCTACTCTAGGTATTTCAACCTAGCGCTCAGATACCACTGTGACGACCCCATTTCTCTCTTAGGGCGAACCCTAAGTTTCAGCAGGCCGCCTGCCTAACTCTCGCCAGGACTCGATACAAGTCAAGATTATAACTTAGAACTAAACAACCAATAAGAAAACTAATATAAAGAAAAGTCTACCTTCAATAGTCATCCAATTCTACATCATAATATTTCTAAAAGGTACATCAAATCCCAAAAAAAAATACAACCATCCAAAGTTGACTAAATCATTTACATCCAAATTCGGATCAAAAGACAATCAAAGCCAGCTTCTCCAAAATCTTTCCACATCAAGTTCCTGCTAAGGAAAACAAACTTAAGGGGGTGAGCTAACACTCAGTGAGGTCAAGAAAAGCAGGCAGCAAGCAGGTACATCTAGCAATAATAACATATAAATAAAAGGCAGCCATAATATTCGTGTAAAATCACAAAAGGAATTAAAAACACAATCAATGAAGGATACGGGAGCTCTCAGGAGCTAAATCCACACTGCTTCATCGATAATCTTGATCCATAATTTCCAAATTGACACTCCGTCAACCGAGCAAGTAACAAGTCCGTAGAATCCCACTTTTCACCAATTTCCGTCCACCGTTACACCCCTAATCGGGCTCAAACGTCAAAAGTTTTGATATTACTCGAGTATATCTAGCCAAGTAAAGTATATAAGCCCAACGTTCACCAAACTCCTCAACCAAGCCCTTGCTGGTTTGAGTTGAATGGCTAGCCATTGGATTTGGGCGTCCCCACGAGTATGAGTGGTCGATGAGATTGCTCTCAAATCGACGCCAAGTCAAACACAAGTATAATTGTCAAGTATGAGTAGGTCAATTATCAAGTCAAGTAAAAGAGAACGAGTGCGATAAAGTACACACTCGTCTCGACAAGTCCAATTCACATATTCAACAAGAAGTAGTTCCAATATTATGCAACAAGTCATGCACTTAACACTCTGTGAGGACTCATGTTTTTATTCTTAAAATAGTCATTTTTATAATTATTTAACCTAGAGTTAGTTAATTATATTATCGTTGCATGAATTGCTTTTAAATTTCACTTTATCGCACGCGAGTCAGAAGTTCGCGTAAATCGTGTCGGAACGACCAAGTAGGGATTTGAGAAATTAATACTAAACTCGTAAGAGTGAGCAATTACAGTATTAAAGGAATTACATTGGAGGATTAGTGCACTAGTGCAACAAACAAGAGAGGAATCGGTAGTGCATGACACTATTCCGACAACTATTCAAAGTTGATTCTTTGGCTAGTCTTTTTGTTCCTTTTTCCCTCCAATCTTCCAAGACAAGCTTCACACAAACAAACACTCATCTCTCTCTCTTCTCTCTCGGCCGAAAGCAAGAAGGAAAAGGGAAGGAAGAAAACTCAACTCTTTTGGTTCCATTTCACTTGCAATTCATCATCCAACTTCCAAACACTTTGGAGATTAGTTTTATCTTGGAGCAAGAAGCAATCTTGTGGATTTTCTTGGGGAGTTTTTGGTGGAAAAATCTGATTTCACCTAGGGTTTAAAGAGGTAACTTCATCTCCTTTAATCTTTCCAATTTCTTCAAGATTGAAGGTTAGTTTGCATGGGTTTACAACCC
The DNA here is from genome assembly GCA_023065735.1 of Coffea humblotiana. Taxonomy (NCBI): domain Eukaryota; kingdom Viridiplantae; phylum Streptophyta; class Magnoliopsida; order Gentianales; family Rubiaceae; genus Coffea; species Coffea humblotiana. The sequence goes on from JACYVW010000094.1 coordinate 127,310, forward strand.
TAAGCAAGAAAATAAGTTAGAGAACTTGAGGAAACCATTTACCTTGCTTTAATCTCTAGGCTAGCGGTCTTGAGGAGACTTGTAGGTAGTTGCCTTGAGGATATGTTTCTTGGTTAATGTTGTTTGTGTGATGAATGAGAGGATTATTGTTAGAAAATGGAGAGAAAGTTGGAAAATGGTGGAGGTTGAGCTGGCCGAAAAATTCTATCCATGTTGTTCAGTTTTATTTCGAAATTTTGATGCTTAGTTGACTGTGAAATTGATGGATATATGTTATTTATTGTGTGTACAAAGTACTTTCAAAAATCGTTTCATTTGGTTGCATAAAACTTGAGTTTTGGCAAGGTTCAAATCTGGAAATCGTATAGCAGAATACTCGGACAGTGCTTCTTTGTTCGAACGTAACTCTCTGTACAAAAGTCAAAATTGAGTGCCGTTGCGGCATTCAAAACTAGACATTCATAACTTTCCAAATGGTATAAAAATCTCCTGCTGGTTCATTTTGAGTGAACCGCAGTGAGTCGGTAAAGTTGATTGTTCTGTTTTGACTGTTCATACGAATGAAACTGGAAGCTACATATTGTGGCTTGATTTTGTCCCACTTGTGAAAAGATTTTCAAAATGATTCTTTTGATAAATTGTAGCATTTTGAACCTAGTTTCCAACGCCACCAACCATTCTCAATTTGAGTTTGTAGAGAGTTAGATATGGTTTGATTTCAAAAGTGTGACAAAGCTGGGAAACTGGAAGTTTTTCCTTTTTGCTGACCGAATGGTCAAACCTGTTTTGGGAGGTTATATTTCGAAAATTTTAGTGTCATTTAACCATCAAATGCTTATTAAATATTTCTGGAACCTTGGTTTCAAAAATGGAGTGAATTGGGATTGATTTCATTGGACAAAAACCTTTGGAAAGAAAGAAAGTGTGGGTTGGCAGATTTGCTTTGAAACTTTCACGAACATTAGTAATTTTGTTAACTGCCTTTCCACGTGAGTTTTAGCCTATAATTTGATAGAGAGGTATTCCACATATGGAAGTTTAAGTGTACCAAATTTGGTGTAATTTTAATATCATTTCTATATCCAAATGATACCCCAAATATTGCTCTTCAAATCTGGAAATTCATTGATCAGTTTGCAAGATTCAGCTGACTTTAAACTGTTATATCTTGATGCTCAAAACTCCGAATTCAGTTCTGTTTGTCGTGTTTGAAATCTTGTTTGGAACTCTTATTGTGTTACGAATTTCAAGGGCTAATTCACTTTCTGTGAATTTTGCTAAATTTCCAAATATCACCGAAAACCAAGACTAGTTCTGTCTTGCTTGTTTAAATCAGCAATTTTGAGCTGAATTATGAATGGTTTCCGTTCAGAATCTTGGAAAAGTATCTTCTAGAACTTTTAGTACTTTGAACCTAGTTTCTGACGGTATAAAGTTTTCATTTTTGGACATGCCAAACTCAAGATCTGATTTTCCAAAGATTGTCGCGCAAAACGAAAATTTTCCAAATTCTTAAGAAATGCGTTTTTGAGAACTTGTCACTCTCTCTCGATATCGATAGACCGTTTTAAACTCGATTTCATGGAAGAGACAAGTCTCTCTTGGGACTTTAAATCCTCACTTTTGAATCTCAATTTTCGAGAGATTTAAAGTTCACTTTTAAGACATTGTCTTAGTTCTAAACAAGTGTACACTCTTCCTTGGTTGATGCATGGTTGTGAGTGATAGTTAATCGTTATTTCTTCAGGCGCTCAAGAGGATTTTCAAGAGAATCTCGGAGCGGATGTCTAAAAGCTTATTTGCTCACTTACTCACTTTTTGACTTGGTGAGTGTTGAGTGCATAATTTGTTGTTGAGTACGTGAATTGCTTCTTGTCAATTATGTGAATTAGAATTGTCGAGACGAGTGTGTACTTTATCGCACTCGTTCTCTTTTAAATGAAATTGTGATCGAATTTCGCTATGTGAATTGATAATCGACTTGTGTGAAGTGATGCTGTTGTGAATCGTATTTATGATCGTCGATTGGAGCGTTGTCTTATCGACTTATATGTATATTTGGGGATGCCCAAACGCATAGGCTAACCTTGTAACTCGAGCCGGCATGGGTTTGGTCGAGAAGCTTAGTGAACCATGAGAAATTCGTAAAGCTTGATCTATTTTGAGAGATCTCGCTTGGCATACTCGAGTAGTATCGCCTTTCTAAATGATGAGCGGGCCGGAACAGGGGTGTAAGGTGAACGGGATTCGTGAAAAAGTGGTGTTCTACGTACTAAATATACCTACCCGGTTGACGGAGTGTCATCACGCGGAAGTATATGATCGAGACTCGGCAAAGCAAGTAGCTCCTATCCTTATTGATTGTGTTTTATTTTAAAATGTGAATTACTTGAACGTTATAGCTTTATTTCTCGTATAAGTGCTATTGCTACTTGAACTATGTGTTTGCATGCTTTTCTTGGCCTACTGAGCGTTAGCTCATCCCATTACTTTGTTTTCCTTAATAGGAGCTGAAATGGAAAGAATTATGGAGAAGCCAACTTGATGGACTTTTGATTAGAATTTTGAATGTAATTGGTTAGACGACTTTTGGAGGTTGTATATTTTGGGAATTGATGTACTTTTGGTAACTTGTAATGTAAGATTTGAAAATTTTAAGGAAGCGACCTTTCTTTACATTTTCGACTTTAGTATGATTGATTATCCATAAGTTGAATTCGTCTCGTAGTGAGTTCTGGCGAGAGTTAGGCAGGCGTCCCGCCGATACCCTTGGTTCGCCCTAGGGAGAAGTGGGGCGTCACAGTTGGTATCAGAGCACTAGTTTAGAGATCTATTTGGGAGATATATTGGAGACTTTACCCTCGAGAATAGGAATGAGATAACTTAGTTATATCTTAAGTGATGTTTGAGCGAGTTAGTGACTTTAAGTTTCTAACCTGGAATTGTGGTTGTTTTGTAGGGATGGAGAATGGTAATGGAGGACACGCTGCTAATGGTAATGGCATACTAATGGCCACGTGGAGCCTCTTAGGCCTATCTACTATCGAGCACTTGGTGGAGGAGCTCGCGTTCGATTCTCGCCTTCCTCTAGTTTTCCCGTTGTCCCTGTAGGGCGACGCACGCTTACCCTAATGACCTTGTACTGTCCATTGACGATGAGCGTCGTCAGTTGGTGAATACCAACAGAGCTTTACTCCAGAGGTCGAGGAGCTGAGCGCTATGGTGGACGCTCAGGGTGCTAGGATTACGGAGCTAGAGGGGACGGTATTAGATGAGTGGCTAGGACTGAGGCCGCTCGTGATGAGTTACAGAGGGTTAGAGCTCGATTGACTAGGATAGGCGAGGAGGTTGGGATCGGGCTTTGGGATTCTAACTGACACCACTATGTTGATCGAGGAGGTGATGGACGCTGTTCAGAGCCCGGTTCCTAAGGGCACTCTGAGGAGGATCCGGAGGAGGACCCAGAGGAGGAGGTCCCGCCTGACAGTCCTGCTGAGGATTAGACTAGGAGTGATAAATCTTTTGACTTTTGTACTAGGATTAGCTGGGGTGGTGCTAGTTCAAAAGCCATTGTATTTTGCTTAACTGTGTGGCCTACTTTTGAGGCACTTGAATCTACTTTTGACATGCATGACTAAAAGTACTTTTGTGGCACCTGTGTGCTATATTTTTGTAAATGCCCATGACTTGCTAATTGTATGAACTTAAAGTGTTAATATATGTTAGTTATTGTTATTTCCAATGTTTTCATGTTGGCTCTTATTTTAAGTATTTTCTCGCGTAATTATTTTATTTTTGCATTAGGCATAACTAGGATCATGGACGGAAAGGAGTGGTAGAGGTCGAGGGCGTGGGGTTAGGCAACCCCAACCTCAAGGGGATGATCAAGGATCGGCAATGGGCCGACCCAGGGACAAGAAAATATAGAGGGTAACCAAGTAGCTACTGCCATTAATCGGATGACTGATATCCTAGAACGATTAAGAGCGACAGGGTCAGGGCCAATTAACCAACCGGGGCCCAGGATAGAGGGGAGGATAGAGCCTTGGAGAGGTTTTTGAAATTTGCTGCCAAAGTTTATTGGGGACCTGATCCCGAGTTAGCGGAGAACTGGTTGGAACGAATGACTAATATTTTCGCCCTTAGACTATACCGAAGAGAGGCGAGTGAACTTTGCTGCCTTTCAATTTGAGAGTGTTGCACGTGCTTGGTGGGACGTGATAAGGGGAAAGTGGAAAGAGCGCAGACCCCTTGGACCGAAAACTTCACGAGGAGTTCAATGAGAAGTTTCTTCCGCCTCTGATCCAAAAGCGGGAGGACGAATTCATAAAGTTGAGGCAAGGAACCTCTAGCGTGGCCGAGTATGAGGGGAAGTTCACTAAACTTTCTAATACGCTCCAGAATTGGTGACTAATGAGCGGAGAAGGATAAGGCGTTTTGTGCAAGGACTTAATGTAGAGATCCAAGAGGGGTTGGCAGCAGCCAAATCTCTACGTTCACTGAAACCCTGGAGAAAGCGCAGAAAGGTTGAAAGCGCAAGGCTGCAAGTTAGGGACTTCCATACTAAGAAAAGGAACATTCCTATTACTCTTCTGGACAACCAGTAAAAGTGCCCCACCTTCCAAGATGGGAAGGGAACGGGAGGAGTAAGGACCGCTGGAGCTCCAAGAGGGCTTTATCAAGAGAGGTCGTAGTGGGCAAGGTCAAGCGAGAGGAATACCTTCTAGTGGTCAGGCCGTAACTCCTCAAGTTAGTTGTGGCTACTGTGGCAAGTCCAACCATGCGGAGAATGATTGTTGGAGGAAATTGGGGAAATGCTTGTATTGTGCAGTACGAGTACCAGATATCGAAATGCCCAACCGTACCAAAAGAAGGAGGTAGTACTCAAAGGCCTGAAAAGTCAGCCTCTAAGCAGTCTAGTGCTGGAGGGAGTCGACCCAAGGTACCTGCTAGGGTTTACGCATTGGACTATCAGCAGATTCCCGATGCTACTGAGGTGGTTGAAGGTACGATCCCTATTTTCACCGTTTAGCTAAGGTTTTAATTGATCCGGGTGCGACGCATTCTTTTGTAAACCCTAACTTTATGAGTGGAATAGATGTGAAGCCAATTAATTACCTTATGACTTGGAGGTTAGAACACCTACTGGGGAACAAAGTTTACTTGCTAACTTGGTGTATAGAGATTGCGAGATATGGGTTGGAGAACGGAAGTTACTGGCCGATTTGATGGGTTTAGATATTAAGGGGTATGATGTCATCCTAGAATGGACTGGTTAGCTCGTTACCATGTTCAGTTGAATTGTAAGACGAAAACGGTAGAGTTGTGCATTCCAGGAGAGCAACCCTAAAATTGGATGTAAGGGGTAGATTAGCCTCATCTGCTCTTATTTCAGGAATTCGAGTTAGAAAGATGTTGAGTAAGGGAGCTCAAGGATATTTGGCTTTTCTTATAAATACTCCTAGTGATAAGGTGAGATTGGAAGATATGCCTGTAGTAAAGGAGTATCCGGATATTTTTCCTGAGAATTAGAGTCTTTGCCTCCGAAAAGGGAGATAGCTTTTAAGATTGATGTGACTCCGGGGTAGCACCTATCTCTAAGACGCCATATAGAATGGCTTCACTGAATTGAAAGAGTTGAAATTGCAGTTGCAGGATTTGCTAGAGCGAACTTTATCAAAGAAAGTGATTCCCGTGGGGAGCCCGGTGTGTTGTTAAAAAGAAAGATGGGAGTTTAAAACTGTGTATAGATTACCGAGACTTGAACGATGTTACTTAAGAATAAGTACCTTTGCCCCACATTGATGAATTGTTTGACCAATTGCAAGGGGGTAGTATTCTCAAAGTTGGACTTCAGGCAGGGTTATTATCAGTTGAGGATTTTGGAAAAAGATATACCTAAAACTGCCTTTAACTCGAGGTACGGACATTTGAGTTTGCAGTAATGCCGTTCGGATTGACTAATGCACCTGCACTTTTATGGATTTAATGCACCGAATCTTTAAGCTTATCTAGATCAGTTTGTGGTAGTGTTCATCGATGATATACTGGTGTACTCTAAACTTTGGAGGATCATGAAAACATTTGGATTGTTTTGCAAACCTTGAGGGAACATCAGTTGTATGCTAAGTTTAGCAAATGTGAATTTTGGTTGAAAGAAGTGACTTTCTTGGGTCATATAATTTCCAAGGACGGAATTAAGGTGATCCAGCCAAAGTTGAAGCAGTTTCTAAGTGGAAGCAACCGGAAAACCCTACTGAATTGAAATTTTTATAGGGTTAGCAGGGTATTATCGGATTTATCAAAGATTTTTCTAAGATTGCTGGACCCATGACTGAGTTGACTAAGAAAAGTGAGAAATTTATATGGAGCCCGAAATGTGAAGAAAGTTTTAGGAGTTAAAAAGACGATTGACGAGGCACCTGTATTAGCTTTACCTAATGGAAAGGATAGTTTTGTAGTATATACAGATGCTTCCAAAAGATTTGGGTGTGTATTGATGCAGAATAATAAGGTGATTGCGTATGCCTCTAGGAAATTAAAGCCGCACGAGAGAAACTACCCAACTCATGATTTGGAGTTAGTAGTGTTTGCATTGAAAAAGTGGAGACATTACCTATATGGAGTGACATTTGAGGTTTTCACGGACCACAAGAGCTTAAGTATTTGTTTTCTCAAAAAGAGCTGAATTTGAGACAACGTAGATGGGTGGAATTTTTGGAGGATTATGATTGCACGATAAATATCATCCAGGAAAGCCAATGTAGTGGCCGATGCTTTAAGTCGTCAAGTGCAAGTGGCAGGATTGATGATTAAAGAATTGCACTTGTTGGAAAGGTTAGTTGTTGGAATCCTCGACTTGAACCAAGAAAAGTGATCCTTGAGAATATTGTCGTGAAATCACTCTGTTGGAACATATCAAGGAAACTCAGGAGAAGGACGTTGAAGTGCAAAAGTGGTTGGAGAAAGTTAATAAAGGAGAAAAGTCGGATTTTAATCTGGGAGTGAATGGTGTACTAAGGTTTCGAAACCGTATAGTGGTGCCAAAGGACGAAGGACTAAAAAGGGAAATCTTGGAAGAAACACACCGTTCTAAGTATACGATACCTCTGGAGGGAATAAAATGTACCAGAACTTGAAGAGTTTGTATTGGTGGGAGAACATGAAGAAGAAAATTGCTCGGTTTGTCCAAACTTGTTTGGTTTGTCAGCAGGTTAAAGCCGAGCATCAGAAATCATCTGGCCTGTTGCAACCTCTAGAGATACCCGAGTGGAAGTGGGAAAATATCACCATAGATTTTGTATCTGGATTACCTAGGACACAAAGAGATCACGACGCCATTTGGGTAATAGTGGATAGACTGACCAATCTGCTCATTTTCTACTGATTAGTATGAAGTATTCACTAGAGAAATTAGCGAATTGTATTTGGATGAAATTATAAGACTACATGGTATACTAGTAAGTATTGTATCCGATCAAGACCCTAGGTTTGTTTCACGTTCTGGCAGAATATGAAAGAAATGTTAGGAACTAAATTGAATTTTAGCACTACTTACCACCCACAGACTGATGGACAATCAGAGAGGACGATTCAAACTCTTGAGGACATGTTGAGAACCTGTATTTTGGATTTTGGAGAGAATTGGAGTAAGTACTTGACATTGGTGGAGTTTGTTTATAATAATAGTTTCCATTCATCCATTCAAATGGCTCCGTATGAACTCTTTATGGCCGGAAGTGTAGATCTCCGATTTGTTGGGATGAAATAGGTGAAAGAAAGATTTTAGACTGGTTCTGTCTTACTTGTTTAAATCAGCAACTTTGAGCTAAATTATGAATGCTTTCCGTTTAGAATCTTGGAAAAGTATCTTCTAGAACTTTTAGTATTTCGAACCAAGTTTCCGACGGTATAAAGTTTTCCATTTTTGGACATGCCAAACTCAAGATCTGATTTTCCAAAATCGCCGCGCAAAACGGAAATTTTCCGAATTCTTAAGAAATGAGTTTTTGAGAACTTGTCACTCTCTCTCGATATCGATAGACCATTTTAAATTCGATTTCATGGAAGAGGCAAGTCTCTCTTGGAACTTTAAATCCTCACTTTTGAACCTCGATTTTTGAGAGATTTAAAGTTCACTTTTAAGACATTGTCTTAGTTCTAAACAAGTGTACACTCTTCCTTGGTTGATGCATGGTTGTGAGTGATAGTTAATCGTTATTTCTTCAGGCGCTCAAGAGATATTCAAGAGAATCTCGGAGCGGACGCCTAAAAGATTATTTGCTCACTTACTAACTTTTTGATTTGGTGAGTGTCGAGTGCATGATTTGTTGTTGAGTACGTGAATTGCTTCTTGTCAATTATGTGAATTAGAATTGTCGAGACAAGTGTGTACTTTATCGCACTCGTTCTCTTTTAAATGAAATTGTGATCGAATTTCGCTATGTGAATTGATAATCGACTTGTGTGAAGTGATGCTGTTGTGAATCGTATTTGTGATCGTCGATTGGAGCGTTGTCTCATCGACTTATATGTATATTCGGGGGACGCCCAAACTCATAGGCTAACCTTATGACTTGAGCCGGCATGGGTTTGGTCGAGAAGCTTGGTGAACCATGAGAAATTCGTAAAGTTTGATCTATTTGAGAGATCTTGCTTGTCATACTCGAGTAGTATCGCCTTTCTAAATGATGAGCGGGCCCGGAACAGGGGATTTAACGGTGAACGGGATTGTGAAAAAGTGGTGTTCTACGGACTAAATATACCTACCCGGTTGACGGATTGGCATCACGCGAAAATATATGATCGAGACTCGCAAAGCAAATAGAATTTAGCTCCTGAGAGCTCCCGTATCTTTATTGAATGTGTTTTATTTTAAAATGTGAATTACTTGAACGTTATAGATTTATTTCTCGTATAAGTACTATTGCTACTTGAACTATGTGTTTGCATGCTTTTCTTGACCATACTGAGCGTTAGCTCATCCATTAGTTTTGTTTTCCTTAATAGGAATTGAAATGGAAAGAATTATGGAGAAACCAACTTGATGGACTTTTGATTAGAATTTTGAATGTAATTGGTTAACGACTTTTGGAGGTTGTATATTTTGGGAATGTTTATGTACTTTTGGTAACTTGTAATGTAAGATTTGAAAATTTTAAGGAAGTGACCTTTCTTTACATTTTCGACCTTTGGTAATGATTGATTATCCATAAGTGTGAATTCGTCTCATAGTGAGTCCTGACGAGAGTTTGGCAGGCATCCCGCCGATACCCTTGGATTCACCCTAGGGAAAAGTGGGGCGTCACAGTTGGTATCAGAGCACTAGATTTAGAGATCTATTTGGGAGATATATTGGAGACTTTACCCTCGAGAATAAGAATGAGATAATTTAGTTATATCTTAAGTGATGTTTGAGCGAGTTAGTGACTTTAAGTTTCTAACTTGGAATTTGTGGTTGTTTTGTAGGGATGGAGAATGGTAATCGAGGACACGCTGCATGATAATGGGCATGCTAATGACCACATGGAGTCTCTCAGGTCTATATACTATCGAGCACTTAGTGGAGGAGCTCACGTTCAATTCTCGCCTTCCTCTAGATTTTCCCGTTGTCCCTGTAGGGCGACGCATGCTTACCTAATGACCTTGTAGGCTTACGAAGTCCCTCGTTGCCCTATAGGCTTAGAAAATTTTAAGCCTTGTCGTAAAAACATTACGATGGATTTCGTTTCAGGCTTACCGCGGACGCAACGAGGCCATGATGCCGTTTGGGTGATCGTTGATAGGTTAACCAAATCGTTCCATTTCTTGTCCGTAAACATGAAGTATTTTATGGAAAAGTTAGCTCAGTTGTATATGGATGAGATTGTGAAACTGCATGGAGTCCCAGTGAGTATAGTCTCAGATAGGGATCTTTGATTCGTATCTCGATTTTGGCAGAAATTACAAGAAGCCATAGGGACTAAACTAAATCTTAGTACACATATCACCCCCAAACCGATGGACAATCAGAGAGAACCATTCAAACCCTCGATGATATGTTAAGGACCTGTATCTTAGATTTTGGAGGTAATTGGGGCCAACACATGACGTTAGTGGAGTTCCCCTACAATAATAGTTACCATTCGTCTATTCAAATGGCACTCTACGAAGCTCTCTACGGACGAAAGTGCCGATCACCGATCTATTAGGATGAAGTGGGAGAAAAGAAGATTTTAGATTCAACAACCGTTCCATGGATGGAGGATGCACAAGAAATTTCATGGATGGAGGATGCATAAGAAAAGGTCAAATTGATACGTCAAAAACTTCAAACAGCTCAAAGCCGACAAAAGAGTTACGCAGACAACCGAAAAAAGGATTTGGAGTTCGAAATTGGAGATCTGGTATTTCTTAAGATCATACCATTACGAAGTGTTACGGCGGAAAAAGGAAAGAAATTTCAACCAAAATTCGTAGAATCCTTCAAAATTTTTCACAGAGTTGGAAAAGTGGTGTACCGACTCGAACTACCATCAAGCTTGTCCAGGATTCACGATGTCTTCCATGTGTCGATGCTTAAAAAGTATTATCCTGATCCGACTCACATCTTACAACCAGAAGAAATTGAAATAAATGAATCACTCACCTATGAGGAGAAACCAGTGCAGTTGCTTGACCGAAAGGTTAAGGAGTTGAGAAACAAGCAAATTCCATTAGTGAAGATCTTGTGGAGAAATCACGGAGTAGAAGAGGCAACTTGTGAAGTAGAAGAAGAAATGCAAAAGAAATACCCTGAGCTGTTTGATAATCAAGGTGAGAAATTTCGAGAACGAAATTCTTTTAAGGGGGAGAGAGTGTGAGGACCCGAAAATTTTCTTATTTTCTAGTCATTATTTTATTTCCTTACATACATTTTCTATATTTTCCTTTATTAGACTAATTTTCTAGATATTTTTATAAGTGAGTATAATTTTTAAATCATTTTTCTAGTATAAATTAGTTCATATTACGTTAGTAGGGTATATTGGACGTGGGATCCGCTAGTGCGTTAAGTGCGATAAATTTTGACGACTAAATGAAGTTTTGCATAAAGGGATATTATTTTACAAGATATTAGGAGATAATTAGAGGTTAGCTATATAGGTTAGTCTTGGAAGACAAAGAGATAAGAATAAATATAGGAAAAGCCAAGTGTCATGAAATCAATGGATATTGGATTTTGACCTAACTTTCCTTCACCTTTACTAAATACAATTTGACCAAAAATCATCTTCATTTTCTTGCATCTTGGCCGAACCATAGAGGGAGAAAATGGAGAGAAAACTTCATCTTCACCATCAACTTTCTTGCTTCAATCTTAAGTTCCAACCAATAAGTTTACAAATTTCTCCATAAAAGTTGCTTACTAAGAAGATTTAGAAGTTTTGGTGGAGTGACTTTGGAGAAGAAAGTACTAAACTTCCATCTTTCTTGGAGGAACAAGGTAACTTTGGCTAGAATCTTCCCTTTTCTTCAATTAATTGGCAACTAGTGGTTTAGGGTTGTGATTTTTTGTAGTTTTATGGGAAAATTTCATGGAGAAAGTGGTGACATGGGAAATTTCAGTTTTATGGTGAATTCTTTGCTCTTATTTGATGCTTGAGCATTGGCCATGGATTGATAGCTTTGTTATGTGTAATATTGAGCTTTTATATGCTAGTTTTACTTGCCTACGAAAAATTCCAGCTTGTGTGCCTAAATTTCAGTTTTAGGGTTTCTAATTTGAGCATGATTAGGGTTAGTTTTGGAGCTACCAATTGGTTGTATTTGAAGGGCATTGTGGCCCTAATTAAGTGCATGTAATAGCTTATGATTTGTGGTTGCTATTGAGGTAGAATTGATATAAGTTTTGGTGTTAATTGTAGGGTGAAAAATAAGGAAATGAAGGGCTAGAAATGAAGGGTTACTTGATTCCTTTGAGTTTGGATTGATTTTAGGGTTACTTGATTCCAATTTTGGGGTTACTTGATTCCTTTGAGTTTGGATTGATTTTAGGGTTACTTGATTCCAATTTTGGGGTTACTTGATTCCTTTGAATTTGGATTGATTTTAGCTAGAAATGAAAGGCTTTGGGGTTGTTCATGTTTCTAGGACCAATCGCTACCTTTTCACTCCGAAACAACACTTTTGTATCCTTGCATTCGTATTTCATTTGGATAGGCATACGACTCGTAATCGAGTCTCACTTGTGAATTCCATTTACAAGGTTTCGGTTGCGGGAACCATAATTGTTTTACTTTGGTTGTTCATAGGACGTGCCGGTGATTCAAGACGTACTTCGGGAGGAAACATTTGAAGTTGTTTTGTTTAAACTGGTGAGTGTACCATTCGCATGAATTGTTGATTCGTTGATTTATTTGTACTTGAAATCTGTGACTTGAATGACTGTGATTTCCGTTTATTTTGGACGAGACGAGAGTGTACTTTATCACACTTGTTTCTCTTACTTATTTGACTGGTTTACTGTGTGAATTTGAATATGATACTTGTACATGATTTGATGTGGTTTGGAGGCTTGTATCCAACGACTTTACTGTGAAATTTGAGCTCAACCTCATTGGTAGTTAATCGAATCGAGTCAGCAAGGGGCTTGGTTGAGATAGATTGACAAACCATTAGGATACTGTTTCTGATCATTTGAATACCGAAACCCCTCTGATATTTGGTATACTCGAGTATTACCACCTCTGTTTCTGTTTGGTGTTCGGTCCCGGTAAGGGGTATGATTGGTGGACGGAATTTGGTGTAAAGTGGGGTCTACGGTCATGTTTGTTCATTAAACTTTGACGGAGAGTCAATGAGGTTGGATCAAGTACTGCAATGGGAACTTGGCCCTTGAGGGCCATCCGTATCTTTTTATTTGAACTACTATGGTGATTGTTCATCTCTTTACTTGGTATAGACCTTTGATTGAATAAAAGTGATGTTACATGATTCTTGACTGCTTGAACTTTTTGTACCTCATTGGGCGAAAACTCACCCCCGTTGCCTTTGTTTTCCTTACAGGGAACAAAATTTTGGCATCATGATTTTGGAAGAAAGAGTCGAACTAGTATAGATATTCTTTTGTTGAACTTCTCTGTAATGGAAAACCCTAATTGTATTTTGATCAAGTATCACACTTTCACTTGTAAAGTTCCAACGTGTGTATATAAGTGTTTAATCATGTCTCATTGTATATTTGTTGGTGAACGTACGTTCTCTGGGTTTATATGAACTTTACTTATATCCGTTGGGGATTCGAGCGAGTGTGGGACTTGAACGAGGAAAGAAAAATTTCTGGCGGGAAAATTTTGCAGGAAATCCGGCCGGATTGACAGGGGATTTGGAAAAAAAATTGGAAAGGCTACTGCCTTGAATCTGGCCGGAAATCCGGCCAACTTCTGGCCGGATTGTGACGTGGCAGCCGCCCTTGTGATTTTCCGTCGAAGTGTTTAATTGAAGTTCCATTGTTCCGTTTGACTTGATAATCGTGTTTTCAGCGTAGTAACTTCCATCTCCGATCGTTCGTTTCTCGTGGTTCTATCGCGTGTTTGAGTAAGGTTTATGTATGATTTGACTCCGTAGTCCTGGCGAGAGTTGGGCAGGTAGTTCGCTAACCCTTGGAGTACGCCCAGGGGAAGGTATGGCTGTCACAGTTGGTATCAGAGCATAGGTTAGAAAAGACTTGGGCGAACTGGAAATTTGATTCTTAGGAACTTCGTGTGATATGTTAGGGTACCCTCTAGTATTATTAACCCTGTCTAAGTTATGAACTGTGCTTATCCTTGTAGGGTATGGACAGAGCTAGTGGAAGTGGAGGTGAGCCGTCTCAAAGGCGCTTTCGCGTCATCGATTACGAGGAAAGGCCTGGAGGATGTTGATCTTGATCCATGTCTTTTGATGTTTACAAAACAATGGATAGTACTAATATCTTTTCTAAGAAATCCTTTCAGTCTTGAAACAATTTGATTCAAAGACAAGAGCATTTGAAAGAAGAAAAAGGAAGACGAAAGCTGTTGGACGCAAGCATCGGACGTCCGATAGAATCTTTCAAACTCTTTGTCTGCTATCGGATGGAAGTACCGAACGTCCGATAGGATCCTTCAAATTGGACGAAAGCTGTCGGACGCTCACAAAGACATTACCGGACGTCCGATAGAATTGAAGAAGATTTTTCTAACTCACTGCCTGCTGTCGGACGCATGCTTGGGTAGTACCGGACGACCGAAACTCCCAACGTCTAGTTGACTCTTCAGCTACTTTCTATCCGTTGGAAGCATTAATGAAGCACTTGTTTGGTCTCATATAAATAGAGTATGGTCAGAAATTTCAAACAACTTTTGCACACTGAAGATACAAAAGATATAGAGTAGTTTTAGTGAAAAAACACTCTCCAAGAAAGATTTGTAGTCTTGGTGGTGTGAAATTCGTTGTAACCTTTTCATTTGTGAGTGAATACTTCAATAGTGTACCTCTGTGAGGGCTGTCCTGAGGGATAGTAAAACTTTCTAACTTGACCAAGTGAAAATTGGTGCAAGGAGGAACTGAATCTTCCTTTGTACACAAGATTGGTTGTATTTCATCAATTTGAAGAAACTTGATTGAATTGATCTACAAGCTCAGGAGGAGCTTGGCAGTCAATTGGTTTGCAATTCTTCCCTTCTTATTTACTTATTGTTATCGTGTGATTTTTAAATTGCTTACATCTTCTACCTCTCTCAAGTAATTTTGTTCATTCATTGATTGATTCATTGTATGATCATCTAGAAAAGAGGGTAAATTTCATATTGAGAAAAAAGTACCCATAACTTGATTAATTTTCTAATCAACCTAATTCACCCCCCTCTTAGGTTGTTTTCGATCCTTACAATTGGTATCAGAGTTTGGTCTCCTAGAGATTAAAATCAATCGGCTTAAGAGTAAAAATGACAACTAACAATGCCATATTTTTTGAAGAACAATCTGTATTTAGTTCTCCTATGTTTAATGAGTCAAATTATGTGAATTGGAAAGAAAGAATGATTATCTTTTTGCAATCGGTTGATATTGAATTATGGTTTATTGTTAATGAAAGTCCATATGATACATCTATAGTAGATGAAAACACTCATAGATTTAGACCAAAAATAAGAAATGAATTGACTGTAGAGGATAGAATTTATCTCACCTTAAATACAAAAGTTATGAACGTGTTATATAGTGTTTTAGACTCCAATGAATTTATTAGAATTAAGGGTTGTAAGTCAACTAAAGAAATTTGGGACAAACTGAGAGAAATTCATGAAGGTAGTGAGAATGTTAGAGAACAAAAGAAATCTATCTTGATTACTAAATATGAGTCGTTTAAGATGGAACCTCATGAAAATATTGATCAAATGTATTGTAGATTCAATGATTTTATTAAAGATTTAAGGTTCTAGAAGAGGAGTATACCTTAGGAGAGAAAAACAGAAAAATCTTGAATGCTCTGTCTAAAGATTAGGAAAGTAAAGTGACTGCTATTGAAGAGACGAGATCTGAATTCTATGCCTATTGAATCTCTTGTAAATTCTCTAACATCTTATGAATTGAAATTTAAGACCAAAGTACAGGAAGAAGAACATGCAAAGGTAAAATGGAGCATTGCTCTAAAAGCATCTCAAGATGAAGATGATTCTGTTTCATAGGATGTTGATGATCTTGCTCTCATTACACAAAGTTTCAAAAGA